>JAPTMW010000029.1:23156509-23169000 GCA_029822955.1 Ostorhinchus angustatus
AACCTGCAGATATGGTGAAAAGACGGCTTCACACCAAAAATACAACATTGTACAGTACAGTGTACAACATTTAACCCACCTCTATTGAATTCTATAATGGATTTTTTTGTAACATAGGATTTAAGGCCATAGAAATGTGTTATTAATGAATTATCAGCTGTCTAGTTGATGAGAAATGTTTCTTAAATGTAAAGTTGAATGAAATTTGCTTTGCATACAATTATAATGTAATCCACTGTAATTGTTATCAGAGCCTGATTACAATTGGGTTAAACCATAATTAATTTGCTAAAAAGCCTATATGTAGAATGTTAGATTGACAAATGCATTCTGTAATTGGGTGTATTTGTAGACAAAGTGGGTCAGAAAAACTGCTCAGACAAATGTAAACGTTTGTTATCACCGTGGCATATAATAATATGGAGGGATATAGTGGTCGACATCTCCATCTGTCTCCCTGTCATCATTTTGTTGCTGGTGCATAACTGGAAAAACATTCAGAATTTTTCCTCCAAACATAATTTATCAGTTATGTGTTGGAATGGTCCCTTTTGCCATTCTGTCTGTTGTTCATCCGTCTTGTCACTATCGTGTGGTTTTCAGATTGCAAGGGGATTAGGTTTCTTATATCCACTGCTAGGCTAAAAAAAAATGAATTAGACACTGTAATATTTCATTGGTCGCCTTTAGCTTTTGCTAGGGCATTGTTTGAGTAAGCTAACGCAACATCATCACATTTATCTCCATCAAAAGTTGCAGTATATTGTATTGATGATAGGGGAGATAGAGCTCTGGGTAAAATCTTCTCCAGCTCATTCCTGTGATTGTCAATGGGATTCGGGTCTGGGTCTGGACTCCGGTGGCCAATCCATGTGTGAAAATGATATCTCCCCCCTGCTCCCTAAACCACTTTTTTTCAATTTGATCTTGATGAATCCTGGCATTGTGGCGGAAAAAAATCCACTGATGTTCTAACTTCATTCAGTAGTTTCAGCTGACCTAATTTTTTGGACACATAATGTTACTAATCAACTGAAGAAAACGCAGATCAGAACACTGTCTCCACAGGCTTATACTGTCCTTTTTTCTCATCCATCAGACCACATGACCTCTGTTCATGGTCATTCTAGATTATTCCCCACTATCCCATCAGGTTTTAATAATATGTTGGACAGATTCCAGTTTAATGGCTTTAGTTTAACAGTTTAGCAGTTTTCTTTGCTTGATTCAGAGCAGTAATTTGTTCCTACATCACATTACAATACATCATGTCCACAACCTTGGGATATAGTATGCCCCCTGACTAGGGGTGTAAGAAAATATCGTTTCTGCAATATATCGCAATATTTCATTTCACGATACTGCAAGGATATTTTAAAGCAGTTTCGAGATTTTTGGGTATTTATGCAAATGCAGATATGGCAATGGTTCATTTGTTTTTCTTTTTTGTTTATATTTTATTTATTATTATTAACACTGTTTTATTAAATAATGGTTATTTGAAGCATCCTAAAAGCACTTTTTACTGTCTGAGCGAGGCAGATGTTAGTTCCTTTGTTGAGACTGTACAAAAATAATGTTACATGTTAATTATGAACTAATAGGATATGAACATTTGGGCAGGATCTTAAACTGTAATGTCTGTAAAACCTAATTTAAGTTTTTAACAGAGGAAAATTTTGTGATATAGCATTAGATCCTGTTCTGATCAAATAAAAATGTGTTTAGTATTTGTGCATATTTCTAGTGTAATTCAATTCTTCCTGGAAACAATTATTTTAAAAAAGGAACAAACCCCCCCCCCCCAAATTGCCCTGTTAACACTATCATGATATATCGTGATCCAAGTATCATGATTTGTATCGTATCGCCATTTTTTTGCCAATACACACCCCTACCCCTGACATGGTTGTTTAAGGAATGAGAAGCTGCACACTGTGCGACTCATGGTTAAATGACTTTGTCACAGTAGAAGCATTCATCACTACAGAAATTATCTAATGAAAGGATCTTAGGGATTTGTTTCGTTAAATCCAGGTGGTGTCATTGACAGATTCAAACTGCCATTTTCTGAAACTGCTCAAATTTTCTGCAATAAATGAAACTACGCTAATATCACTGGCATATGTCTTTGGATTTTATTTTTTATTTTGGGACCAGAGGGGTCATGCCATCCTCTGACAGCACTTGTTTGTAAACTAATCCAAAAAGGAATCACAATTAAAACAGTACTTAAAATAATTGTATTTCTACTACTAGAGTTTTAACAGGTCAACTACATGTCAGTAACCTTCTTCAGACTGGTTCTGTTAATGTCTAATGACTCGCTTTGGGTTGAACCGTTCCTTGTGGGTTTTAGCTGAAATCTCTCTGGTGATCTGTGACCGGGAGGAGAAGGCGGCGTCTCTTTTGGAGAACAAGGAGAAAGGCGTGACTCCAAAGCTCTCCTGCCTGGTCGTCTTTAACGATTTCAGCGATGCTTTCCTAGAGAGGGCGAAGAATTGCGGGGTGGAGGTTTTGACACTGGCACAGCTCATGGTGAGCAGGATGAAAGCACACATCACTGTCATACCGGTCCTTTAATTGAGTCCTGAGTCATGATGGTGAT
Source organism: Ostorhinchus angustatus (assembly GCA_029822955.1). Taxonomy (NCBI): domain Eukaryota; kingdom Metazoa; phylum Chordata; class Actinopteri; order Kurtiformes; family Apogonidae; genus Ostorhinchus; species Ostorhinchus angustatus. The sequence continues at coordinate 23,159,118 of JAPTMW010000029.1, forward strand.
ATTTAAATTGATGTGAACAACTCCTCTTTGTCCACATCTTAGGACCTGGGAAGACAGAACCGCAAAGATCCTGTGGTGAGTTTACTGACTCTCAGCTGCTGTATCACTGCATCAAACCGGGTCCAGTAAATACCTAATCCCCCTCTAAACGCTGGGATGACAGCTTTATTGTTGCTCTGTCATATAAGATGTCATTAGAATTCACTTGTAAACAGCGGAGGAAGCCTGTTGTCATATTCTCATATTTTATTGCCTGCTGCAGCCGCCCCAGCCTCAGGATCTGGCTGTGGTTTGCTTCACCAGTGGAACCACAGGTACTGTCTGATCTCATAAGTCTCTCCATAATTATGCTTCACCCAGATCATTAGAGAAGTGTCCTTCAGTGCCCACTAATAACCTCTCTTTAAGGCACCGCTGTAGTTTCCTTATGCTGCGCAGGGCACTGCTGTAATGTCTTGTTTATTCTTCCAGGAAAACCCAAGGGAGCCATGATCACCCACGGCAACATCGCCTCCAACACTTCCTCTGTCATTAAGATCCTGGAGGTCTGTCTACACTTCCACCTCCTTGTCTAATTGAGAACAGCCTCACAGCTACCACCACTTCCCTTCTGCTTGTGTCTCTGTTGCCTTTTTCAAAACTGTCCTTCTCCCCGCTGTGTCTAATGGCATGATTAATTGGCTGTTTGATTGCCCTCGTCGCTGTGAGGTACTTTAACTAATTGCCCTTGTATAAAGATTCTGCTATCTAACTGCCGTTGAAAAAGCCATACAGCATGTTTGATTGCCCGCACAGTTTCACCGTATGCTGCTGCGTGAACTTTATCTCTCCCTGGTGCTTTGCTCATTTTACTCTCATTTCTCTCAGGGTTCGTTTGTTATCCGGCAAGAGGATGTGTCGATCTCTTATCTGCCGCTTGCCCATATGTTTGAGCGGATGATTCAGGTAAACTGGAGATCCCTTCACAGACTTTTGTTAAGGGGTGTGTTTGTGCGTGAGCCCTAAACTAAATACATTTGTGTCTCAGGTTTCTATGTTCTGCCATGGGGCCAGAGTAGGATTCTACCAAGGCGATATTTCTCTTCTCATGGATGACATTAAAACTCTCAAACCTACTTTCTTTCCCGTCGTGCCTCGTTTACTCAATCGCATCTACGACAAGGTCAGTGAACACAAGTAGGTCGTGTCATTCACAGCTGCGAGGTTACTTTGAACCCAAGTGGGTGATGTTTTGTATGTTTTCACGCACAGATCCTTGGCTCCGTGACCTCTCCTTTGCGACGGGCTTTGCTTCATTACGCCGTGAGGAGGAAGCAGGCAGAGCTGAACGGCGGCGTCTTCCGGAACAACAGTCTATGGGACAAACTGGTGTTCAACAGGATCCAGGTCAGCTGCTGTAAAATAGCAGATTTTCCTGTATTAACTGAAATTCCAGAAGTCATTTATTTGGTTTGGGAGAATTTTTTTCCAAAACAACCCTCAAGATCAGAGTCCATTTCTGAGCTCAACCTCTTTTAAAACATTCTAATTTTTGCTTTGTTTTTGTGATATTTTTGTCCTCATTAACAGTATGGAGTAGCTATCACACACTGATACATGTACACAAGCATCCCAGTCAACAAATTTGTATCCAAACTTTACAAGAGAAACTATTCCAGCAATCAGTGCCAAAAGCACGCCAGAACATATTGGTCTTGTGGGAGTGAATTGAAGAACCACACACACACACACACAGGCAAAAAGGAAATCATGAGGCAACGGAAAGATTTTGGCTTGATGCATTAAAGGCAGATTGGATAGTATGCTTTTTATAATTTATTTTGGACTCAAATTGTGTTATTTTAACGATTTGAAATTATTCTGCATGCGTTTCAGGCCAATTTAGGAGGTAATCTCCGCTTTGCCCTGACTGCCTCAGCGCCCATCTCCCCCACTGTGCTGTCCTTCCTCAGAGCCACGCTCGGCTGTCTGATCTTCGAGGGTTATGGCCAGACAGAGTGCACAGCGGGCTGCACCTTCTCTATGCCGGGTGACTGGAGTGCAGGTAAGATGCCGTCTGACTCTGCTCTTTTGCTTATTTGTCTGGTTTGGAGACTTTGGTGCTGTACTGTTTTGTGTCTTTTTTTTTTTTTTTTTTTTTTTTTAGGCCACGTTGGCGCTCCCTTACCCTGTGCTATGGTAAAGCTGGTCGACATCCCCGAGATGAACTATTACGCCAAGAATGGAGAGGGAGAGGTGAGATCGGAGTCTTTGATAGGTCATTAAATACTGCATTAAATTTTAAGGCCTTAGATTGTCCTAAAGCAGGGGTGTCAAACATGCGGCCCGTGGGTCAAAGAGGGCCCACCGAAGAGTTCAGTCCAGCCCAGGGGATGAATTTGGAAAATACAAAAATTACACTGAAGATATTAACAGTCAAGGGTGTCACTGAGATCATAAAGTTCAATCATACACATTTCAGTTCCAGGTACCACATGTTTTGTGCCCTTGTAGATCCACTGTGATCTGAAAGTTGTGCTGCATGTGTGTAAATGATAAGCTGAGGCACAATATTGTTAAAATTCTCTTCATTTTCAGGTTCTTCATGTTGTTCACATTTTCATAATTACATCTTCATAATGTAATTTAATTAAATTTTTTTGCACAAAAAAACCCCAACAATTTGGAGTTATCATTACTTATAGGTTATTATGCTACTGGTGCATTGACCCGTGGGGATCCACGGGGTCTAGATGTGGTGGTTTTGATGCTGTTGTGTATTCGTGCATACTGTACTGCATTTGTCCAGCAGTCACCACCAAAGCATTCTGGGCATAGCAACGTAATTGTAAGGCTGTTATATTCCAAAATGATTAATATCTCCCAAAATATTGGTCCTGTCAACTTTTCACTAGTCTCTTCCTTGACCAAAAATACATAAGTATGCCAAACAGCGGCAGTCAGCTCTTTCCAGATTTTGTGTGGTTTCCAAGACACGCACCAGAGGCCGCTTGGCTTTTATAATATAAATTATTTTCCTGGTCCGAGATCAAATTGGGCTGTATGTGGCCCCTGAGCTAAAATGAGTTTGACACCCTTGTCTTAAAGTGTTACTGTTAATGTTCATTTTGTAAAGATGAATTAACTGAAGCCTCTGTTTCAAATGTGTTTTGGGTGGAAAAAAAATTATACATACACACACACATATATAATATATATATATATATATATATATATAACTAACCTAGACCAAAATGAGACCAACCATGGAATTAACCACTATTGCAGTGGGATCAGACCCAGCTAGTGTCATGATGTGGTGTGATGGCTAACATGGCATCTCCTCTCATTCATAGAATTGGGGACTTCTGGAAGAAATATTCTTGTGTTTCTGTTAATGTTAAGTCCAGACGGATTGTTTAAAAGCAACAGATGATACCAGAGACAACCTACACAGAGAAAATTGGCCATAACAGCAGTTAAAAATAAATGTAATTGATTGTGAATTGCAAACTCTATGATCTAGCACAAGAATAGCATTTAGCTTTGGCTGAAGTTTGCTACACGTTGTGCAAAAATATTATCAAATTAACTTAGATAAAAAGGCATTAGTCACATTGGCGGTTAGAAAACATGAAGCGGCTTTAAAAAGCCACCAGCAAACACCTGCCATCAAACAATATTACTCTGTATTTGCATCAGGAGCAGCATGACCCATTCTGCACCAACAACACAAATAGATCTTAAACTTTCATAAAGGTCTTAAAAATGTCTTATTTATTTAACTTGTTGAAACTTGCAGAAACCCTGAGAGATGTTTCATTCCGTATGTATTAGTTGCTTGTTGATGAACCTCATGGTTTTGTTTGAATTTATTTTGACTTTTTTAAGATCTGCATCCGAGGTCCCAGTGTGTTCAGGGGCTACCTGAGGGACCCAGAGAGGACGGCGGAGGCTTTGGACAGCGACGGGTGGCTGCACAGTGGAGACGTGGGCCAGTGGCTTCCAGTGAGCTGACACTTATCACACTACTCTGTCTATAAGTGACAAATCTCTCCTTTTCATCCCTGGAAGTGAGCAAATGTGTGTTTATATTATGTCTTCTGCTAGAACGGGACACTACGCATCATTGACAGGAAGAAGCACATCTTTAAGTTGTCCCAGGGAGAATACATCGCTCCAGAGAAAATAGAAAACGTCTACATGCGCTGTGTTCCCGTACTGCAGGTGTTTGTGCATGGAGATAGTTTACAGGTAAGACGCATATGCAGCATTATGTGTGGTTTACATCCATAAAAACACCCAGGTACAAGTTACTTATTTGATTCTCCTCATTTTTCCCCTGTCATCAGTCATATCTTATAGGCATAGTCGTGCCTGACCCTGAGGTGTTTGTCGACTGGGCTAAAGAACGAGGATTTGTGGGATCTTACGAGGAGCTGTGCCAGAACCCTGTATGTCACAACCCCTTATTTTAAAGCTTTATTACATCGTATTAATATGCATACATATAAGATGAAAGGAGGGTGTTCATCTTCTAACAGGATTTAAAGATCGCCGTGTTAGAAGACATGAAATCTGTTGGCAAAGAAGCAGGGCTAAAGTCCTTTGAGCAAGTGAGTAATGTTTCTATGACTCATTTCATTGAACTTGCACTTCCAATATTAAATCAAATGAGGAACGTCTTTAAGTACACACCCACAAATTTGCATTACTTGACCCTTAAAGACCTAGAACTGTTCTTGTGGTGACTTGCAAATGAATTTTTATCTACATTTAACCTTTTCTAAGTGATTTATCACCATTTGTTAGAATAGAACCCTATGCATTTTACAGTTTTCAGTCAAAATTGGCTATTTTTTTTTTACAATTTAATTTACAGACTATGTAGCTGTTCATGAGTAAATTCAAAGGTTATTATATCAAATCAGAGAAAAATGAACAAAAAGCAACCTATTCAGCAAAACATATTTACTGAACATAAAAAACAAGCATCTACAGCCACTGTTATTTGTTGAACTACATGGGTTTTATGTTGCAGAAGACGTTGGTGCTTCTATGTTCACTACGTAGCCTCTAAACATCCAAGTGGGTCATATTGGATACTAGTGAAAAGCTGAGAACCTGTATTTTACCTTAATCATTTAAGTGTGTTGATAGGATTAGTGGTTAAAAAGTTATTAAACATTTTCAATCAGAACTCTTCTGGTCCCCTATGGCTGTTTTAGGTCTTTGAGGATTAACTTTTTTTTCAACCTGTGCCATATTCTCACTCTTACCTCTACCCTGCCTCCTTTCAGGTGAAAGATATTTACTTGCATTCTGAGACGTTCAGCATCGCCAATGGTCTTCTCACGCCAACCCTGAAAAGTAGACGTGCTGATATCCGCAGAGTTTTTCAGGAACAGATCTCAAATATGTACAGTAAGACGGCCATTTAAAAGACTCCACTCCAGGGTTATAACTGAGGTCCAAACAAGGGAAAAAACAAATAGGACCTGGGTGAAGAAAGTTCAAAAATACATACGTCCAACTGTGCCTAATCCAAAACATACAATTGGATATATTTTGGTATATTGGTATTTTGCTTCAAAGAATTTTTAGTCGACCTGTTGTTATGCACACAACATGTTTTAACGCTTTTCATTAAAAAAAAGGAGACACTGAATGGGACCAAAACCCTGTTTAGGAAGGCAGCATTTTTTTTTTTCATCACACTGATGTCTTTGTCACTAATTCAGAAACGTGGTGGGTTTTTACTGGTGAACAGGTCGGTGTGTTAGAGGTAAGACTCACCTAAGATAGGAAACACAACTTTCTTTCTGAAGCAAAGACTTTTAAAAGGGATACATGACAGTTGTTTCTCATAGTATTTGCATTAACTCTAGGTATTTTACTGATGGTGGGTCCTTACATTGCCTTAACTGTTCAGAAATGTTCTTGTTTTTAGCTCGGTGGTCATGATTTTTCCTAATGGCTTCTAAATGGTTTCATGAACCAACATGGAAATAATCCTTCAGCTGAAGTTAAAGTTTTTTAAACAATGATGTGAAAAATAGCTATATTGTAAATACAGCTTGTATTGGTTTATTGTGAGGACACTACAGACTAACTCCAGTATCGATGAAATGAACAGAAATAAAGATTAGTAACTGGTATCTGTTGTGTGATTATTTTGTTTAACACTTCTATTTCTGCGAAGTAAACGTCTCACATGTTCTTGTCTGACAGTTATGTTGTGGATACACCAACTAAACTCATTAAAGCAGCAGTAATAAACAGACATAACAGTACTTAGCTTGCGATGCATATTACACACATGGTTGCTGTTCTCACAAGTCATTTATTTCATTACTACACGCTGACAATAGCTGTCGTGTAACAACGTATTAATACATTTAAATCTAAATTTAACCCACATAAATGTTAGCGTAAAAATCAACCCAAACTACAACTTTAAAAAACCTTCATAAAGTATTTAGAAAAACAACTTCATTAGTACAGTTATTCACATGAAACTGGAAAACTAGAGCAAAGACAATTCAAGAGAGCATCTGTTTCCAGAATTTCAAGATGAAAATGGTAAGAATAAATAGTCTTCTTGATATGACACAAAATATAGAAGCGCTTGAGGAGCGTACATTTAATATCTTACCCTCTCACGTACGTCTTGTTTAGTGTTTATCCGACTGCAGCGGAATCTGACAAAGGTGAAAAAAGAGAGCACTAACAGTATGATTTGGTCCAAAATCAAAATCCTACTATGGAGAGGTACAAGACTTTGACAAATGGGCCAACAAAGTGAGGTTTTAGGAGAAAATCTTAACCGACAATAGAACAAAGGATGACAACGGGAATAAAAGGAGGAGAACTTGTGCCATGCTTGAAACCATCCACTAGATGGAGCACCAGCCTTCATTTTGGACTGATTTCACTTCTGGTGAACCTTTTAACAATGTTGCACAGACACAATCTCACTTCACATGAGTTACTTTTCCTACTACATCCAAAGTCAGGACACTGTAGGCACATTTTGCTCAGGTTGTGTTACCAAGATTATGGTAAACCCTAAAAACAAAACCCCCCAAACAACATGGCACAGAGCTTAGTGATAACCAGCAAAGGCCAAATACAGATATAACCTACAGTACGTTACATAACATTCAGCCGGTTAGAATTCTAAAAAATTATGTTTGACTAAAGAGAGGAGGAACATTTTCTATTGTGGAAACAGATGCTTATAGATAGCTCTGAAACAAGAAGTGTAACCCTGTTAATTAGCTTTGAGACTAACCGTTTCAGTCTCTCGCAAAAAATTAAACACAAAGACGTATTGGCTTATAATGTTGCACTTGGCTGATGGCTTAGTTAATGTGGCATTTCATCTGCTCTTGAGCTGTGGAGAGTCTTTGTACAGAGAATGAAACATGGGAGTGTAGTGCAAGAAGAATGGGAGAGGGGGTCTGCAAGGAAACAAACTGATAATCACGTTAAGGCCACTGCTGTCCATTTGAACTGTGTGGAGGAGCCTGAAAAGAGTGCAATCCATTCAGAGAGGCATGAAAGGAGCCCTTCCCGATGCTCAGCTTTCCTCCCTCAGTCGTCAGCGACAATGGACAGAGCACGCAACTCACTGAGCTTGGCCTCAGTCTCCCTCTCCCTCTGCTCATCCGTCAACCCTGCCTGGTCGATCTGGTCTGTTAACTCACTGAAGATCTTGTACATTTCGGTGAAATACACCACCTGCGGAGCAAGGAGCAAATAGAATTAAATCTATTTTGAAACGGCATAAATCAGTCCCGTCTGTCCTTTCATGGATCTGGAGGGGATCAAGCCACACACCTGGAAAAAAGTACAGTCTGAGTTTATATCAGAACTCAGCTCCACTCACAAAATCTAACCTCACTTTTACTTACACAAATCTGTAGCTGCTGGTCTCATACCTCCTCAACCCTGCTAATGAGAAGTGATTCACGAGGAGAAGAGGGAGCCCACAGATATCAAACAACTCCGACAAAGCCCCAAAACCCAGCACTTCGCTGGGTACTGACCCTGCTTTTCTCTCCCAATCTGAACAAGAGATAGAGAGTGTTCACTGAAAGCTTTCTTGACACTTCCCACCCCTGCTTCTTCCCCTTAGTTCATGAGTCAGGCTCCCTAGAGAGTTGCTTTGATGATTAATAGACTTTAATCACATTACAAGACTCTAGAAGAGTAGGCAGAGAATGAAAGTACTGGGAAATACAACCCCTTGAAACCCACACACATCTCAATATTTATTCATGCAGCCATGAATACAACACCATGCTCTTAAGGGGGCATCACTGACTGAGCTGCGACTGAATCTGTGTCTTATTGAAGGCCCAATGAGTAAGAATGACCATGATAATAGCACAGTCAACTTGGAAATTAAACTAAATATAGTCTCGTGTACAAATATTTTTTTCTTGTTGTGTCCTGAGAATTCACATTGTCAGCCAAATGGAAAAAAGTATAGTTTCTAAACAACCTTATAAGTCTTCTTAAGTGCTCAGCCTGAGAGACCTCTGTATGTTTATAGCAATATTTGCCACCTAAACCACATGAGTGGGCAATAAGTATTGGGTTACTGCTGTTTGTGGGGGTAAAGCGGATATTTTTTTTTCCAAAAGTGGCTTGTTGAAAGGGCCATCGGAAATGTCCATATGACCAGTGATGATAATGTACACCAGATCAGTGTCTGAGTACCCGCCTTACCAAAGACACACTGCTATTACAATTAGTCGGGTCACCACGAGAAATAAACGTTGCCTCACACAACTGTGACCACCTACTCTACTAGGAGCCTGTGGGCAAAAAAGTGCTTTAATTTACATGACTTCTGTCTGGCATTTTAACATATATTCCCAGTTGTTTAATATTTATAGAGAAGGACTCTATAAATATGACTTTTCTGACCTCTTAGCTTCCAAAAACAATGAATAATTTAAGACCCATTCCTATCACCTAAGTCTTTAAATACTGCGTGACTGCCGTTTCAAGAGACAAAAGAAATCAACTGGAGAAAAAGGATAAGTGCTTTTTAAGATGCACACACAGCAGTGAATGCAAAATTCATTTTTTTTTTTAAAACAACACAATGTCTCAATTCAGCAACATCTGTACAGGTGGACTGCCAGGTCATGCTGAGTGTCCCACTGACAGTCACTGGACAGGCCTCATGGTAGGAAAACTGAAGGCTCACAACAAAGGCAGCTTTTGTGTCTTTCTTGCTGCCGCTGGGAGCTGAGCAGCAACAGCCGCTGGGAGAGAAGAAGGGAGTGGAGGATGAAACTGAGCACATGCAGAGAGGCTGTGGATGAGGTCCACTGGTCCACTGGCCACCCACGTGTTGCTCTGTGTGTGTGTAAACATGTGTACACACTCATTCATGTGTGTGACTACATGAATAAAGATAACGTGTACCAAAAAAGAAAAAAAAAAGCTCAAGTGTGATTAATAAGAGCTCTTGCAGGGAAACTGTAAAAAGAGGACTTAACCTCCAGAAGAAGAGACCCGCCCTGGGATTTTTGGAGTGATTGCACATGTTTTGTTTGCAATGTTTTGCCTGGTTTTTATTATTTATCAGCTTTAAGTACAAAGTACATCATAAAACACTATAATTGTCATTAAGTCTGGGATAATCTAGTTTACTAATTAGGAGTGTTCCAGTGACTGTCCCAAAGAGGAAATGACATGGCCAGGCAGGCCTGGAGTGGGGGAGGGGGACATCATGGCACTAAGTCAAAGATGCCCAGCTGTGTTAAGAGGAGCAGGAGCTTCAGGTTGGAGGAGCCAGACAGATGAGGCCTTCCTGGGCTAAACACAGTAGTGTGGGCCGTCACTGGGGTTTAATCACATTAGGACTGCGTGGAGGGAGACAGGC
>JAPTMW010000029.1:23169071-23182115 GCA_029822955.1 Ostorhinchus angustatus
CCAGGATCCAGACCCACAGACAGACCAGGATCCAGACCAGGATCCAGACCCACAGACCAGGATCTTGAGTGCCTCAAAGCTGGGCTGGAAGTAGTCGATGCGGCTGTGGTAGAACTTGGGCATCTCATCCAACAGCTGCTTGTTCTTGGCCTCAAAATCCTCCCTGACCGGCCTGAGCTCCTCTCTGGCCTGGGGTGTGGAATGAGGAGAGCGGAAAACAGAAGAACAGGTTACCAGCGATCATGATCACCTCTAACTTAACAAGAATTTCTTTCAATCAGTTCGTGTTGTTATTGAGACAACACATTACAAGCCGTCTGCAAAAACAGATACCAGGTGTTGTATGTTATAAGAAAAACAAAAAGCTGTTAGTTTGTTTCAGTGTTAAAACATTTGAGCCATCATTACTGTCCTTTTTTTATTGTTCAGAAAGATATTTGCCTAATTCCCACGGAGAAGCAGTGCAAAAAAAAGGCTGTAATCACGACCACAGTGAGGAGGAGTGGGTAATGTGGGCAGACTTGGCTGTGAGTGGACTCCAGCACCACTGATCTGTGTGTGAATGTATTAGTGGGTAGCCTACTGTAGGCATGGAGTTATGGAATGCACAATGAATATGTGTGAGAATTTTTATTGAAGAGAAGGGAGGAGATGCTATATTGAATCGGCAACATATTGTTAATGTGCTGGATTATGGTATGGTCTCTCTGCCTTAGTATTCTTTACACATGTCAGTCAAAATGGCACACTAGTGTTTTGTCAGGATCATTTCTTTGAGTGCACAGGGACTCAAAGGGCAGCGATGTAGGGGCCTCTTCAAGGCTTTGTTCCCCTGACAGTGCTTTTCTCAATGTGTGTGGGTGGCTCACCATGTGAGGATGTGTTAGAGGCAACAGCATAGGCAACACTGCAGTGCTATCTGTGAATGTGAGCTCTTCTGTAGTGGCCTCATGGTGTGTATGTCTATGTGTGTGTCTACAATTCTCAATTACGTGCCTGTAGATGCGCAGCAGTGCCTTTTTGAAAAGGCACTACTTGAGAGCCTGGTTGCTTGCGTGGGTGAAGGAGCGCACATGTACAGTATGCATGTGCTCAACTATTTTTGTTCATATCCAGTCAGCATTTGTGTCTTTTTCCACCTATTGCACTCAATTCACAATACGCACAACATGTAAGAGCAAATGAACTCTGCTCCTTTGCAGATAGAGGGAGCATTCAAGTGGTCCAACACGTGCATCAATGCAAGCTTTAAACCCACATTACCTGATGTAGTTTGACCATGACAGGCCCGGTTTTCTCTTTCTCTTCATATTTCTCCACTTTGGACTGCAATCGTTTGTAGTCCTGCAGCGCCTGTTCCCGCCGCTTCACTGCCATGTTGAGGCTGGGGAAGACGCCGCTATACCTGCAAAACAGTAAACTGTATTAGACATTTGACTATTCCAGCAGGGCACTAAACACAGCACAAAAGAAATGAATCACAAAGGCCAAATACATATCACAATAAAAAGAAAAAAAAAACTCACGGAATTTTCCAGGAGAAACTAAAATGGAAATGTTTAAATAGCTTTTCTAGTTCTGTGAAATTTGCAGACAGCTTTGTGTATTGCATCCTATCTTAATAAAAGTCATTATGAATTAATAAAATCCCTCTCCAGAACATCTTATTGTAGAGGTACTCTCAAACCCCAGAGGACAGCTCTGCATTAAGCTTTTTCTAATCTATTATCTAATTACTGTAGTTCAAAATGGCACGATACAATTCATTTTGTGACAATTATCATATTCCAAATGAAAATATATTCTTGCAACGAGAATCCTAGTCTTCAGCACTAAAAATAGGAAAACACTCATCTGTAACTTAGCAACAGGAGTCTGAGCTTCATCCTGGGACTTGTTGCACTGGTTTTGTGGCGGCTTTTAATGGGAAGCAGGAATATTGTATACACTAAATATTAAACCTTTTCAGAAATGTTTCATCAAGATGTAAATGCCTGTGTGACTCTGAGCATCTAAACTACATATTAACTGGGTTTGTGTGAACATAATTAATACGTCTCTTGTTGTAAAGGCCAAATGTTCCTTTAAATTATTAGTGAATTGGATTAAAGAAAAACAGCATGATAAATGAGATATCCGCATAAAGAGAATGAAAGACAACTACACAAGTGATTTTTAAAATCCCAGCAGTCATAAAAAACAGCAAATCAAACTAATAAAGGCTACATCATGAAACAGATTCTTGCCTTTCAAACATGAAAACAGAGCTGTGACAGTGTTTTAATAAACAGGCCACATGATTATTCCCACAGGTGTCTGCTACATGTGAGTCAGTAAAAAACAAATCGTAATCAAGAGTAAGATATAGCTTTTTTTGAATGACTCATTTAAAGCATTTCATCAACAGTGTAGGCACACTACTACACTAGTTACATGCTCCTCTGCCCATAGCATTATTAGCCACAGAAATGTGTGGGCTACATGATTTATGTTCCTCTCCATACCAACCCTCACCCTGCTCTACACAACAGATGAGGGATCCATCAAGAACCTGTGGATTGATTGTGAAATCCTAGATTAGGACTGTGTCTGCACCCTACTAGAAGACGGCGGAGGTAGAAAGTGACGTGAACTGAGGCTCAGACTCAGACAAGCAGGAATTGTTTTCGACAGGAAGTTAAGCAAGGAGTGGTCTTGTAGCATTTGAGTGACATCACGGAGCCGAGCTCAGCCCAACCCCACGGCCCACGCTCTACCGCTATTTATAAAATACCACTTTGGCCCAGTTTATGGCAGGGGTGGATGCCGATCCTCAAGTCTACTATCTGCTCCAGTGTACACATACTTCAAGTGCCAAGGGATTATGTAACTGCCCTCTAGGCATGACTGCTCTCCAGAGTGATTCTATTGGCTGGTGACAAAGCAGCAGCAAACCGGCTTTCAGATGACACAAAGGCTGATCGCATTCTCACCGGTGCACTTCACCTGACACCACGGCGCGATATCCTCATGACACACTGATGGCCCACTGTTTGTACTCTAAAGTGAGACAAGGCTGCCAGCAATGACTACGTTTCAGAGCTGAGACTGAAGGGCCGCTACTCTCCTAGCGCTGAAAGAAGAGGGAGACTTAAAAACAAAGCCAAGTGCTTGTTAACCCATTACAGTCAGTTTTCCGAAGTTATAGTGACTCAGCTGCGTGAAAGGCTTCTACCTGAGAACAGTGGCCCATCTTGAAGGTGACTGTGACTGTACATACTTTGTAATGATAGTCTGGCCTAAAACTATCTCGGCACTGGACAATTCCCTCGATGTCCGGCCTTAGTTGGTCAGTTAGTGGTCAGTTTTGTCTGGATGAGGCCTTATGTTGGCTTAGGGCTGCACAGGGGCCACAAGGGCACACCACTGTCCCATGTGACAGGTCAGGGTGTGGTGAAAAGGCTGGATGGAAATAGTATCTGGACTGAGGAGTGTGTTTATGAGACGCTGCCAATCCACAGACAGGCCAGTCTGACCCGTCAGCCAAGCCCAAGTCTGGTCTAGACTCCCTCAGTCTTGTAGGCTGCCTGTCCCTCTGCACCATCACCATCACATAACTCATAGTGCAAAAAAGACAGAAAACCACTAAAAATATGGGAAAAGGAATTGTGTATTGTGCAAATTACCACCTCCAATGTGTCATGGTCTCAGATGAAGACTTGAAGAATGTCAGACAGGGCTGCATCATGTGACGAGTTTTTTTGAATACGCATGCTGTAAAATAACTACCATCCGCTGTATAAAGGGTTTAAGACCAATGGGTCATGGGAACTTGTACGTGTGTGACGTACGTATTTGTAGAAACTCTTTGTCCCTACGGGAGTTTTTGATCTGCCACAACTTGTCTTGTGTTTTGTTGTTCAAAACTAAGACGCAACCTGGATACATGACAGACCAGATAAGAGGAAAAAAAACAAGATTAAAAAAAAAAAAAGATGCCTACAGCGATTATGGTTACAGTAATCAAGCACTTCTAGATCAATTCCTATATAAAAACTGTTTAGTTTGTTTGTAGTAATTAAGTCATCTGTATATAGTGTCCTTACTCTCACATACACATAAACAAAACATGACAGAAAAATGTCCTTAATGAAAGATAAGGTTTCCTTGAAATTTGCCACAAATAAGCCAACAAAATTCAGCAGCAAAACTTTGTGTTCTTCAGTCTATTTTGTGTAATCTTATTCAGCAACTATTATCCATTATTCAGTCATTAATGATGGGGACAGATCACGGATAAACATGGAGAAAGCATGGATTTTAAGATGCCCCTGTGAAGTGGGCTGAGAATGCCGAGCCTGACTTATTGCCCCTCAGATGGGCCTTTGGTGAAGGAAAAAAAAAGAAAAATTGTCAGTGAGGATAATTTTTAAGTTTTCATAGCATGGTTTGAGAAATTTATAAAGTGAAACAAACTGTATGCTGCTGAGAAAACAATCAGGCTGATGCTGCGTTCATGTCACACTTTTTGAACTCTGAAGAGCTAAGTGGGAAAAACTGTCCTAATTATTTAAGTTGGAAAATATCGGGACTTTCTTACAGTAACAACAACACTTATATCAACAGAACCAGTGCAGTTATGTTTATTATCACTAATAAAATTGACTTGAACACAGGTGACAAGTTGAAAGTTCGGCTGCAATAATCATAATCATCGTCATAAAGTCATCACTGAAGTGAGGCTCAGGTCTGTAGACATCTGCAGTAAGATACAACATGTTTTACTAGTCCATGGAGACGTGTGCTTTTCATTGGAGTAGACCGCTGGGGAAATGGGATGAAACACAAGGATGCAAGACATCTGGACAAACTGGGGAAAAAGCTGGCTCAAGGATATGAAGATGAACTCACTGAAGACTGTGGCGGAGACCTACTTGTGGAGGCCATCGTGAACTATTCAGGTTATCCTCTTCACTGTACTAACAAGAGAAACGGCTGCTATAGCTGGAGTCACCTCACTAAACTGTGCTCCAGGACTGAGCATTATAGAAGATCCTTCATCCCCACTATCGTCGGCATTAATGTACAAAAAGCTTTGCAGATGACTAGCAGACAGAATACTTTAACTGCTCTGACTTGACTTGCTACACATGTTTCTATGTTGTTATTATGATTATTCTATAGTGTACAACTGACGATTTTTTTTGTGTTTTATTTTGAGCTAAAGGACAAAATAATTCTGATTACTACAATTCCCAAATCAAATGTGATACAATACTTTAAAAAAAAAAAAACATCACACACATCAGCCCCAGAGCATGGTCTGAACAGACACCGCATGAGGCAATAAAACCTGCTCCACAACTCTTCGTCAGAGTAAGAGGGGTGAAGGTAGCTTGTCCAGTCATAACTTGAACTAGGGGCAAAGGTCTCAAAACAGGCTTGACTTCTGTCTCACCCCAAAGAGCAATGGAGCAGAGAGGGTTACGTTAGGAGGCCTAGATAACACAAATGCCTCAATGCCCACGCACTCCCCTCCCCTCACATAAACACAGTGATGTCATTCAGTGACCCCGCTGAGTGGATGAAATTCACGTCTGGGCCTGAGAGACAAACGAGAGCCAGGGGGAGCAGAGGGGGTGCTGCCTCTTTTACTTTGTTTACTGTACGTTTTAGCACACTAAGTATGAAGGCAGGATGCCAAGTACATACACACAAAACCCATTCAAGGTCTTCCATTAACATTAATGTTCTCCTTTTTAAATCTTCTCTAATTCTCTTTATGATGACACAAGATCACCAACAGAGTATTCTGAGACCAAGTAAACAATGAAAAATCTTCATTAGTGAAGGACTAATGGAATCTTAATGGATGCTGAAAGTATAGTCGCTTTTGTGTCTCAGTTTTCTATAGACGACACTTTGATAAACTAATAGTGCTGTGTTTTTCTGGAGAAAGTTAATAAGTGGTCAGTTCAGCACAGCTTCAAAAGTCTGTTACGAACTTCCTCTGCTCCATTTAAGTCATGTAAATGCCGAACTTTATGGTCTGGAATACCCCCCCATGTATGTTTGTGTCAGAGTGTGCACTGTCCTGAGACAGTTCTCCTCCTCAACCAATCCCCGGCTCTGGGCCCAGGAAGCTGGGCCCTTTGCCATATTCTGAGCCTGCCCACACGTCCGCCTGCCGCCCACCAGGAAGAGGAAATTAGAACCATTCCATCCTGTCATTGCTCCGACACGAGAGCACACAAGGAAGACAGGGCTTAACACACATGCACACTAAACCTGCCTCAACCTATTCCAGTCTTATAGAGGAATGTTTTAACATTGGATATTAAAATAAAAATGACCCAACAGGATAATCAGATGAACGTTCTATACAAACTTGCAATAGAAACACATGCACATGCTCTCTTACACAGCACATGTTTAATCTCCAGGGAGGAGCCAGGAGGAGGAAGAAAACCTTAACAAGCGCTCCGGAAGATGGGTGGGACAGTCCAACCACTCCCTTCAGTCCCTCTGCTTTGCATGTGTGTGGATGTGTATGTGTGTGTGTGTGTGTGTGTGTGTGTGTGTGTGTATGGTTGAAAAAGTCAGGTTTAAGGAATGGAATAGCACTCAGATGGGGGCGAGTATTAGGAAAGAGAACCAAATAAACTTTCTTCCAGACACACTATAGCCACAGCTCCACCGCTCACTCCCTGGTTCATTTTTACAGTCTGTATTACTACACTGCAGGCCTTCCTGTTGTGTGAAGAGTCGGGTCAAATTAAACAATTTGTGGCACCGGAATTGTTCTGCCCTGAGTACAACTCAGGAAGAGTAAGTCACAAAACAGTCTTTACAATACTTTCCTGTGATTTTTTAATGCATTTGATATTTACTGTATGATCCAGTGTTTAAAAAAACACAGCTCCACCATAGAAGCAAAAACCTTGGAATATACAGCATAAACACCACAAAGTGATAATAAACTGAAAATAAACACTTACTTTTTTAGAGGGTCGATGACCGTCTTCTGGATCTGGTTGACCTGTAGTGAAATGAACAATTGTTAACACAACAACAAGAGCCTCTATATCAAGGGAAATGCTACCATAAGTTGTTTTTCATTGTCAGATTGAGTTACATCAAGATTGAAGTCAAACAAAATAGCTTCAACATCTCTCCCTCATTAGCAGCAAAGTAATGCCGTGACACAAACATCAACAATTGTGTATATTTCAAACTGAGCACTCAAGAAAAAAAGGGGACGGGAGGGGAGAAAAAGGGGGGGGCTTGCAGAGAAACTTTCGTGACGTTGACTCTTTTATTATACACAAGCCCCGAGGAGAAAACCCTGAATATTCATTGAGCTTGCGATACAAAAGGATGGAACTGTCAAGGGACGGACATGAAAGCAAAACCCAACTGATTTCAAATCCTGTGAAGGGTGGGCTGCCTTACAAGATGAAAGTTCTTTACAAACAAACATTTTAACAATAACAGTTTATATTTTCCTTCATTCTCCTTCTGGTTGCCAGAACCGACAGGGGAAGGAAGGAGGGGGTAAGGGGGGGGGGGTGTTAAATGGAAGTAAACGAACATCTCATCTTGAGGCCTCCAGCCCGGGCTCCAAGTCTCTTCGACAGAAGTTAGAGCACAATTAATAAAGTTTCCAGCGTCATTTACATTGCAGATTCAAAATGACTGTTAGTAGATCTTCAAGCATGACAGAATACTACGTTAAACAGGCAAACAAGTATTGTGCAGAGCATCACTAAAAACAGCACAGGAGATTCTTAAGCTGCAAGATGTGAAATGACAGCTGCATGAGAACAGTGAGCAGTTCCACTAATCATATGTTCACTTGCTATTGGAAGGACAGTCAATCACACAAGAACAAGCAAACGAGATCGCATCTGTGCTTTGTGAAAAATGCCCTGACCATCTACAAGAACATACAGCAACACTCGCTGCTTCACACAGGCAGACTTCCAAGTACAAAATGGTTGATTGTGGTTTGAGGGAAAACAGAGAACCAATAACAAATAAGTACATGGGAATTCACATTTTCTTTGTTTTACATATTCACACCACCACCACCACCCCTCCCCGACTCGAGCTGCGCTACTGCTTCTAAGGTGAGAGCATGCAGCGAGGAGGGAGAATAACAGCGGCAGATTTGCTTAAGCATGCTGGTGCCCTCTACCCTCTGCCCCTTCCCACAGTGAGGGGGGGAGGGGGGCAGAGCTATTCCTTGGAGGCCCCGCAGAGCCTGAGGCCGGCGCTCAAGCAGCAGTCTCCATCAGTGAGTCACGGGGCAGAGGCCATCCCGGCACACAGGCCTCCCAAAAATACACACAGATCGCAGAGGAAATCAATATCCCTCCAAACGGAGCATCCTCTACTGCGCTGCCGCCATCTACACTGGGGCTCAGCTTCAGCAGCAGTGTGCCGGCGGGGCTGTGCGCCCTCCTCAGCCCCAGAAATAAACACACAGACCTGGGCCACTGCTGCCTTCATTATCGCTGCACGTTTTATCTGCTGGCTCTCTCACTTGCAGGCCCTGCGGCACAACATCTTGTCTCAACGCGGAGAAGAGCAAAGGGTGGATGCTTTTGTGTCTGTTTTGCTGGAGCAATAGGGTTTGCTGCTGGTGCCGTCAGAATCAACAGTCAGCTTAAGGGAGAAGCTGGAGAAGAGTTCTACTGTGCTGTGCTGGATTCTCAACACTTAGCAAACCCGAGGTGATATTCCAGATAGCGGGCTGAGCAAAAAGTGCTCAAAATCGCTATTTTGCCTTTAGCTCACTATTAGCCACTTTACAAAGGAGCCACACCGCCCAGCCCATACCTGGAACTGAACACTATGTTAAGGCAAGAATTTTTATTTAGTAAGACTGAAAGAGAAGTGCAGAGAAAATCAGGTGTGACCTGGCTGTCAAAATCCACTCTAGATCAAAGTGTGTTAAAAAAGTACAACCACGTCAATACAGCTGGTGACTGTTGTCCTCCACTGAGTGAGAAGCAGCGCTGAGATCAAAGTGCCTGGCTGAATCACTGTCAAACACATCCAGTCACAGAGCCAAACAGGAAAACGGCACTTTGTGGAGCCAGAATACAGCTCTACTACTATGCACTACAGTTGCAACTTGTGCTTTCTGCTACTAGAGACTGTTTACAATGTGAAAAATCACATCACATGAAAATGAGAGATAACCAAGATGCTGAGGCTACTGTACTGACGGGTGCTGTGCAGGATCCAGTGAAACAAAATTGATATTCTATAAAATCTAAAGAATGTGAAAGTTACTCTCTCCTGAAAACCGTCAAACTGGCAGGAGCACTCTCCTGGGCACTCGACCAAGCCAAGTCCTGGAACATACGCACCCCGGGTCACAAACCCACACGCTCAGTCCAACCCACATTCTACTCTGTCTAGTCACTCAAAATGGCTCCTGTAAAATTTGATGAGCTGTGAGCAGAGCCTGTCTGAAAGAGTGGTATGTTAATGCTGAAGAAGAAGAAGAAAGCAAGGACACAAAAATGACTGCTATAGCTGCATATACGCCACCCTACACATTCTGCATAATTCAATGCAGGAACTTAAATTTTCTGTGACATTTAAATATATAGAAATGGAAATTACTGAGCCTTTTTTAAAGCAAAAAGACAAGTTCTGCATTATATTTAGACTGAGATTTACTCAACATGCATTAACTGTATTTCATTTTGATGATGATGCAGAAGCTTGTTTTTTTTTTTTTTTTGCTACGTCTACTGGTTTGATTTTTGTATTAGTATATTGAAATATATCTAATTCATATAGTTTAAATGAAAATATTAATCTGATCTTCTCATGCTCAAATCCACAAGGTGTGCTGCTACTCCTGAGTTACTTGCACACCATTTTACACCATGGAACCAAAATAAATAGTTTGTTGTTTTTTTTTTCACAAAAGAATCCATTTCTTTCAACCTTGTTAGTTCATTGTTGAGGAAAAGGTTATGAAATCATTCTGGTTCACAATGAAATGTGAAGGAAAGGGGAATATTTTTAAGGCAGTAAATGTGAAAAGCCCAGAACACATAACAGCAGGGCAATGAGTCAAGAAAACACAGATGGAAGAGAGTCAGTCGGTATATGCCTTAGTGTGATCTCCTGTGTTCTCCTGTATTTTTTCCCTCTTTAAAAGTCTACCCTTCACAGTGAAGCGCCTTAAGGATCTACACATGCGGTGCCACTATGATTCACATTATAAATACCTGTGGCGATGATTCTAATCAAAAACTGAAGTGCACCCAGCAAATAATCTGAGGAGGCCTGACAGCCAAACAAGAGATTTTTACAAAGTACAGCTACGGAAGGGCAGGCGAGAGCACAATGCATTTGCTTAGAGTTATGAAAAGAAATGTCTGCATATCGACATTTTCCCTCAAGGACAAAACATACAAGAGTGAGGAGTACAAGCATTAAGACAAATGCGCTCCAAATCAACAAATATCAAAACCTAAAGAACAACAATGTGTGACAAGCACAGTAACATGGGGAAAAGGAAGTAGCCACACACTAGTGGACTATTCTATCTAGCAATGCAATCCTGGAGGAAGTTCACAGTTAACATAGACTTTCTGCAGCCACCTTTTAGGACTAAAGGGGGTGAAAATGTGATGTTGAATTGATGCCAAATTTTTTTGCTATAATAATATCAACAGTACAATACATGGTTTTGCTACATGAGCTGTGAAATGCTGTTGTAGGGGATATTTTCCAGCGAGAAAAGGCCTTTCCATTGTATGAGTTATTTTGGACACCAGTGAGTCACAAATGCATCAATTTTCACAGCTGATAACCAGTAGCCTGAGCTTATAGAGGATGATGCCACAGATGCTTTTTAAAAACAGCAGAAGGAAAGACATACGGATAGTTTTAACTCCATGGGCAACACAATATTGACAAATACAAAAACACGCATTCTCAACAAAAACTTGTCTAGTTTCCTACTTTGTATGTCTGAAGAAGACATTTCCCCCGATACCAATCTAACAGTGTAGAACTAAGAAAACAAAGCAGAGAAAGCCAGGGAAAAAGCAGAACAGTAATGCAATAATGTGAATTATCTGAAAGACTGCAGAACGGAGTCTTAACCTTCTCCTGGTTGAAGGCATCCATTCTTCTCATGGCAGTATCTAAAGCAGTCATGGACTCCAGAAATGCCTGGTCCTGCTCACACAGCGGGTTGCTGAGCAGGTCTGCAGAGATCTTCACTGCTGCTTTGGACATGGCTGAAAAACAAACACAGAAGTCACTGTTAAAGCATAACTGAATACATGTGCACATGATGATAATAAAAACATAAAGCGTTCAATTACTTATCAAGCTGGCATTAGCTTTCATTTCTTCTTTATTCATGGGGTGGGTTGTTGTAGACTATACTAAGGCTTTGAACGTTATATTTTTGTGTGTGGGTGTCTATGTGTGATAGGGTCTTTAAAACAGCTTCTGGGAAAGAATTAAAGAGCACAAGTAGAACAGCACAGTGCTGCCCCCATTATAAAAATTGGCGGGGCTGCCTGTCTTGATGAATATTCACCACAGCACCAGGAATCTTTGCAATGTTTCTACACTGACACCACCAATTACTGTTAATCTGCACTTATGCCACGTTGTTTAGACACAGAGCACATATCAGATTATAGCTTCACTGTCACAATAAATGAACAGCACGGAGGAGACACAAGCCGACAGGAAAGGCTGCAGTGACAATGGCCTTCGTCGTGATCTGGAACAGTCACTGGTCGTTTTTCACATCGCCTTGGGATTCTTTCAAGACCAATTTTCAACCAATCAATTACCACAGTCTGTCGTTTCTGCATCTGTCTCCATTTGATTTGACCTTCTTTGAAAGGCCCGAAACAGAAGTGTTTTTATAGGGTCATAAAAATCAAAAGGTGGCCGGAGGGCAGTAATTTTATTATCTGTATTGGTAAGGTGCAAATTATTGATGTTCACAGCAGTTATAACTACTTGAGGCTGACAACAAGAGGAACAATTTCTGAGTGTGAAAAGCTCGGTTAGCTGTACCACTGCTTTCTGTTGCTCAGCCTAATTGATGCTGTGATCTGGAGCAGCCGTTAAAAGATATTATCGTCCTTCCTCAGCAGCTAATTGTCAGTGAGTTCAATAGAGCTTTAAGTATCAGCACCCTTAGCTTGGTAAATGCTGGCTGATAGAGAAAGCAGTGCTGGTAAAGCACTGCTGACATGCAGAGTGGGTCCAGTTCTTTGTTTGGTAGCATTTGGTGGAGACGGGACCTGCGCAACAGATGGAATCCATTAACGATAATGAGGGCCTGACAGCTATGACACTTTGATGATGCACACATCCATATTCCAGAGCACAAAGGAGAGGAAATGAAGAAGCCTCTCAATCCTCCATCCATCCCTGCTCCACCACCCCCACACCTGACTACTTACCACAGGCCATGTCTACTGCCACTTCCCAAATATACAACTCCAAAACCATTGAACAAGCAAATAAAAAGTCGAGTAAACATGGTGTCTGTGGCCGAAAAATGAATAAAGACAGTACACAAACAAATCTCTTACTAAACACTGATACATTCATGAATCCAAAATATACACATGCTATTGTGGCCTATAAAGAGGATTAAAGCAGGGGCCTGCATGCTGTCGCCTCATTTGTGTAGAGATGTAGAGCACCACCAAACAATCTGAGGCAAACCAAGAGTCTTTCTTGTCCTGAAAAACCTGCCAAGCAACATCAAGTATGCTGGTGAACAACTGAGTGAGATCAATGGCATAACCAACGGTAACATACAGACTGTTGGCAGAACACACCTAAATCAGCCTCGGTGCTTTTCTTCATGTCCTTGTGAAGTTTTTTCGTCTGATCCTCCAACCTGTAGGACAAAAAGAAAAGAAAAAAAAAAAAAAAGAATGATCATCAGCCAGCGTCTGGTCTAGTAATATAATAAAGCAACAACAATAGGCTGAATATGTGTAACGATGTGATCTGTTACAACGGGAAGTATGAGTGAGAAAAAAAAACAGTTCC
>JAPTMW010000029.1:23205155-23219617 GCA_029822955.1 Ostorhinchus angustatus
GTCAAATTAGTTTTGTTTTTTCCGAGCTTCATGGGAGAAAGCTAAAACTGTTGTTCCTTGCTGATACTGAAAGTGCTGGAAAGATAACATGCTATCAGTTACAGCATCCTAATGTCTTATCCTTTATTTTACACGTTATTTCAAACTAAAGGGAGGCTTTTGTTATCATTAGCATTGGCTAATCTCTAATACTCATATCCCAATGACAGCAGAGCTACAGCTGCCTTTTGTCAAAAAATGTCATGATGTGTATTTTAGGTTTCACAGTACAAGTACCTACTATAAATAAACATAAATAGTAAATAAAAAAGCTTCTAGTTTCACTTTCCATCATGACATCATAGGGGCCATATGCAGAGCATTTAGTTTCCTATTTCAGCTTTTTTAAGCTCTGGCTGAATATCCTAATCCTGTGCTTCTCTTTTTACGTATGAGTGTTATTTTTCAGTTATTAGGAGGAATAGAACCATGCATTTAAGACAGAGGATTAATGCTGATACATTAGCAAAAATCTTTAGAGGTCAAAAGGAGCATTTTAAAATTCTGCTTGTTTTGTCGATGAACGCAGACCAGCTTTTGATATCGTTTACAAGCATGGACGTCCATGTGAATTTGTTTCAGAGGCAAAATTCAAATCTCCAGGTGGTGTGAACCACACTGAATCTCTGCAGTCAGACTTGCAGAACAATACCAGTCTGCTGAGGTCATACATACAGTAAAAATGCGCAAAGTGGTCAGCAGATCATACAGTTAACATGCATGGAAAAGATGTCACACTCAAATGCAAGTAATGAACTGCAATGAACTGTAATGAACTGGAGAAATCCTCTAGTGAAATAAATCTCTTGCTTTTCTTGAGAGTAGAAAGAAAAGAAGAATGGAGACTCAAGTCATCATGCATATTAGATCACTTTGTGCCGGTTAGGCAATTGAATTGATTATACAAATTCCACTTAATTAATGTAAGTTTGAATAAATTAAGAAAATATTAAATGTTTTTCCTATATCATCAAGGGATGTGAGATTTTTTTTCCCAGTGAATTCAATATACTGAGTGTGGTTTAACTACAGCTGTCAGTTTTTTTTCTTAATCATTATATTTCAACTCTCCTGACATTTGGAATAAAAATAAACATATTCACGGATGCAGAGTGGCAAAACCCAGCTGTTTTGGCAGGATATCTCCAAGACATAAAGGGAAAAAAAATGCTCAGTGTATTTGGAAGTACAAATCTTGGCATTTCAATGGTGTTCTGATGGATTCAAGTAGGTGGTTTTGGAAGAATGTTCTCCTACTTGGCATGATACACAATGAGTGTGGAACTAGACACATCTTGCCAATTGTTAAAAATGTTATTTCATAAGTCAAATAAGATGGGTAAATCAAGGTCAAGAGCAATATTCCAGTCGACGGATACTTAACAATTGTTCAATTCCAATGGACCCTCTGACAAACTGTGTGCTTTAGTGCATTGTTTTGGTTGTTTTGTTTGTGGACCCGGCTGCTTTGACAGCTGAGGCGGGGAAGCAAACAAAGCAGATGCAGGACAATTTGATCAATGATCTCCCAGAGTTCATTGAGAGGGCACATAGGGGTTTACCAAGGCTGGCTTAACCACCAAAGGAACAGAAACCTCCATTACCTACTCCTGCCTAGCCCACTGATGAGACACCAAATTAGGGTCAATGAAACCACCAACTAAAGATTGATCATCAGAACATCAAAGTCCCTCATGTAAATCCAGCCCTTTTCAGACATCTGGGGTATTGATACAAGTCCATCCCAGAGGAGAGTTGCTGGTTAGAAACCAATATTCCTTCTGGGGGGTACTCTGACCCACCCTCTACAAAGACCCACAAAGTCTGAAAAGTATCTCCTAGTGAAAGGGTTGAAAAGTTTATCCACACCATCCTCTGCAGATCTACTAGGTGGGTCTCTTATGCAACTGTCCATAGTTCAGAAGGGGTTCACCATCACACAAAGTTACATTCAAGGACATCTTAGCATGTTTCAGTCTTTAGAACAGGATGCTTTTACTTAAAAAATATCAATCAAGGATCACAAAGTAGCTCAGTGTTTCCAATTGGGGTGAAAGTGGTCAAAGGAAATATGATAAACAATTACACAAACAGCAAGTTCCTTTCACCCGACACACCACAGGCCCTGCAGCCCCTCCCCCTGTCCTGTCACTCTGAAGAGTATTTTGGTTCAAGTTCCACTGCGGCATCCGGCTGTGTTGCGGTCTCGGTTTCACCTCCCACTTCCTTTTTTTGGCCCTGACGTGTTTCCGCCCCTGAATTAGAATCAACTCTTTCCACACTGAGTTGTGATATCGGGCAATCTTCCTTTTCTTGTCGGTAGTGTTTGGAAACTAATAAGAAATCCCCAATGAGGTCAAAATCTATCTCCCGTATTCTTAGCTTCACCCTACATGACAGAGTTACAGGACAACATCAAAACCAGGCAGTTTGTTTAACACAGAGTGGAAATGTTTTTCTCATTCAGTGATAAGATAGAGGCAAAAAAGCTGACCTTTTACAAGCTTTGAGGAATCTATACAATGTCAATTCAAAGTGAGGAGACATTTTTATTATTGTACTGATGGATTTATATCATATGAAAACCCTTCAGTCTTCATAGTTTTGGGTGAGAAACTGCATGGCGGCATCAGGTGGTCCCAAAACATTAGTTTCAATGAAGGCATTAAGATTCCATTTACCTGTGAAAGACACAAATACACATTTAGTCATAAGAAATGATACACGGAAGAGAAATATATCAACACTTACAGGTTATTCTCAATGAAGAAAGGTTATATTTCATGGTAAAACAGATATACGTCATGAGTTTTACACAACATGTTTTAAAACAAACACTTTTATGCATACATTCAGCAGTCTCTTGTGGATCACTCGAGCAGTTCTCATGACCGCTCGGCCCATGTTTAAGGGATATGAGGCCTAACTGAGCAGCACATGGCTCTGAGATGTGAGTCACTGAGAACAGCACTGCTGAAAATAAAACATGTTGCTGTAATGATGGAGGTGGGAACGCAAGGACGTATTGGCAAGAAGATATGATTCAATCGCCTGGACTGTTTTTTTTTTTCCCTCCCCTTTTAAACAAACACCAGACGGCCATCCGGCTGGTATGACAATATCACTTCTTCGTTTTTGACAACCGCTGATTCCCTGCAGCTTCCCCTCCCTTTGCAAAAAAAGGACAAATTCACGACTAAAAGGGAACTCTGAGAACACATACCTCCGCCACAACTGCACAGGCCGGTTATTTGATCAACCGTCCCCCCTCTTGCAAGTAAAAAAAAAAAAAAAAGACAAAGCTCCGCCCTTTTTTGGATCTGCTCCAAATTCAACTGGTCGATGGCCCATGTCCTACCCTTTCATAAAGTTCCATGCAAATCTGTGGTGTGATCCTACAGACAGACAGACAGACAGACAAATAAACTAACAGACAAACAACAACATAACCTCCATGGTGGAGATAATAATTATCATTCCAAGGCAAGAAAACACTGTGTGCCTTAAATTTGCAAATTTCAACCCATTCTAGAGAAGTAGCCTGTTTATGTGCGTCTTCAAATGTTTGGTGTACATAGGACAATACCTTGCTCTGTAATCCAGGGAATAGCTGACACTTTGGTATTTCCTTAAGTGAAACAATTACATTAACAGCTGCTCAAGGACAGCGTAGGAAAGTTAATCTTTTGAAAAGAAAGCCAACTATGAAAAACTCCAAATCGGCAGGGAGAATGGGCTCACAGTTAGGGGTCAAGTCTGACTGTGCCTGGATAGAAACATTACTGCTTTTGACCGCTCACTGCAGCTGCTTTACAGGCCTTCGCTGTGGCTGTTTTCACAATCAGGGGACCACATTCTGTATCCTCCGGCACCATGAAGACGTTCTGGGAGAAGGAACACACTTTGTTGGTGCCACGCACATCAAGTGCATTCACCTCCCATCGATGCGCAAGCAAATCAGAAGCGCTCATTTGCATTTAAGTAAAAATGGCTTATGCTGTGATTTGCAGACTGCTTTTCAGAATAAATTATTGCTTAAAAATCTGGAGGCAGCATTTCTTTCTCTTCTGTAGGTTAAGGTATCTGTTTATTTCCAAAGGAGCTGGAAAGCTGTAAACATAAATGCCATTAATACCCAACTATTTTGGGGTTTAAGCACCCTTTTTAGCCCCCCTACATGTTTAGCTTATTACAGTGACATTGCAGAGTGTCCTGGTCCCTGTGAGGTCAGGTCAGGTTCTGAGCTCAGGTGGGGAAGTTGATGAATAATAACTGGGAGAAGAGCAGATGAGTACCTGAATCTTTCCAGACCCTCTTAGTGGATGGGGACAGAGTGCTCCAATAATCAAGTGGGGGCAATAGAGTCAAGTGACCCATCTGTATGATAGGCCGTGACCCCAGTGACCCCTTTGGCCTGTGCTTCAGTGGGAGATAATGCACCGCCTCTGCAGAGCCCCAGCATGAGCAGAGGTAGGACCCTCTCCCCTCAGAGGAAGCACTCTAAAGAAACTCTAAAGTCACTCAAAAGAAAGCTCCAGAGTGAGTGAGGCAGTCGAAGGGGACAACACACTTTACCCTGAATGTAAATAGAGTTCATACATAGGCAGTGTTGTGAACTCTTCCTTCCAGGAAGTTGTGATGGTTAAATTTCAGTTGCCTATTCATTCATCTATCTGACTTCCTCTGCAATTGTGGGTTCAGTGTCAGGATGGATAGATGAAGGAACTGATTTACAACCCCAAATAAGAAATATTGGGCACAACATGGAAAATGCACATTTAAAAATAAACCAGGGATATTAAAATTTACTTTGACTTGTATTTCATGGCATCATATTTGATGTTACACACACATTTCTCAGAGTAAGCCTACAAAACATTCAATAAAAAGCTGAAAAAGAGACAATCTTAGGTTACCAGTGAGGTAAACTAAAGAAATAACATTGTGATTTAATGTGATCCAGATATTGTGTACAGGTAGTAGGTACAAAGGCCACAGCAATGTGAGCCCATATGGTTCTATCAGCTATAGATGAATAACAGTTTTGGATTTGTTGACAAACTGCTGTGTCTCGTTCTATCTTTGCTAAAGGACTAGAATTTTACAGATGCTGCTTTTCACAAAAGTATCAACTCCCTCTTTACATCATCTGTTTCAAATCACATTGTTATTTAATTATTTTAACTAAATTTCGCCCTAAATTGTTCATGCTCCAACCTTAAATGGAGGATGTTGAAGCCTAAATGTGTGGAAATTATGTATATTTACAAATGAAATGAATCTGACTGGACGATATATGAAGTATGTGGTGTTCATACTGGCTAAAATACAATTAGAGTCCAAGTAAATTTTAAAAGAACTGCTTTCTTCCATAAACTGCATTTTTTATATACTGGTTGTATATTATTGGTGGAGATGGTAGTAACTTCCAGGAGGGACTGACATTACTATATTTCTGATTACTTCATCTAAGCAATGTAACATTTGTTTACTTTCTAATTACTTTTCTTAAAATACATGACGGCGTATTTCAGTAATGAGACCTTTTTATGATATAAGGAAAATATTGTTGAATCTCCAGCAATATGACAATCTTTTCCATCCACATGGGCACATGCTTTCACATGGTTTATGCAAGCTTTTTATTGAAAACTACATATTTAGTGACAACATACTGACCATATTTTTTTTAAGAAACTGTCACTTCATTACAGATTTTCTCTGATATAAATGTAATTTAACTACATCACTCCATTATATGTTACTTGTTATTCCCAAGGACTGTTCACGAGTCATGTGGCAGATTTCATATCTCAGTAAACAGTCTAACTTTCTCCTTCCTGTTTAATGGGTAGAGTCTGCCATAAAATTGGCAACATTTCCTCTAATGCAGAATGTCACACTGAAGATGATTTTATTGTAGAATAACGATCAAGCAGAGAGTCAAAATGAGGCGCTGCTTGTAAGGCTTACCCACATAATCCTGTCTAAAGCTGTGCAATCATTGGGCGCAATCCAAAATGAGGCAAATTCACAGTATCTGGTGGTATCACACTGGCTGGTACCCCGCAAATGCCTAGACTTACAAGTGACCTTAAAATAGGCTGGTGTCTGTTTGTAGTGCAGAGACGTGTTTCCGCCTCTCCCATCTGCCTGCTCATGGAAAGGACAGATAGTGTGGGACCTGAGGGTGATGTTAAAGTCTTCCTGCCTACCCTTTTGTTTCCACCTTACTTCTCTGTCTGGGTATGGCAGGAAGATCAGGACTGCTGTGAGGTGACACAGAACTGCTACATTTAGTGGTGTGGGCGGTGTCCCTGTTAAACCTCTTATAGTCTCTCAAAAACACTCAAAACCAAGTGATCTTGTTCATTGTAGAACAGTAGGGGAAGCCATATAAGGGTGAGGGTTTCACGTAGCTCTTACACGTCACACAGATATTAAGCAATCCTTATTTTCAGTGAAATTCTCTTGAAACTATTTGTGGACAATAGTGATCATAGTTTGCCCTCTGAGCAGTGTGTCAGAGCAGCCAATCGGGCTCATAATGCTTCAAAGGGGCAGATGCTTACTGTAGTGGGACCTGGGTCACAGTATTTGGCTGCCGATCGCAGCTGACAGCCTGCTGTCAGTTTAGCAGCTTACATTGTTAGTAAGCATTGTCATTTTTCTAAGGAAAAAGTGACAAAGCCTTTAAAGAATATGTCACATGTTGAAGGATATTTGGAATGTATTCTTTAGCTGTCACACTGCAGGAAAATAATGTTTCATATTTATACTTTATTTTACTCATGGAGGCTTGTTTGTTGTTGTTGCAATGAATAGGAAATATAGCATTAATCAGAAACATGCTTTGACTAAGAGTGATGACTAGATATGATTGTTATTACAGATTAACTGTGTGTTATTTACATGATTTATTGTTTGCTCTATAATGTAAAAATCTATACATAAAACACATATAGAAAACAATTTTTAGAGACCCTCAAAATTTGCCAGAGGAGATGTCATCAAATTCTGTTTTGACACTCCAAAGCCAAAAAGTATTCAGCACAGAAATAAAGTAAATCATCCTATTTCAGAATTTAGAACTTATTAATATGATTTTTTTTTCTTTAAAAAAAAAATTAACTAAAAAAATAAATAAAAATCTGATAATTATCCTGTAAATCAACAAATGTGTCAGCACTACTGTGATCACTAATTTCTACAGTGACATTTTAACGATATTACTAATTTATGGGTGAAGGGAGATGAGAAAATTCTTAGAAACTTTTACATGACAAGTGTCTGTTGAAGGGAAAAAAATAACAAAAACAACAAGCAGCCAAAATCCAAAATGTCAAAGTGTGCACCCGACTCCTGGCTGAAACTCATGCCTGCTGTAGCAACCAAATCCTGGCTCTCTTGACTCCACGCAGCTCTGATTAATGGTAGAGGCTGTGGGTGGGTGGTAGACATGGATCTGCCCATTACCACACTGCAACATTGCAAATGGCTTCAATTACTGTGGAGTGTGCTGAGCTGGCAGTAGGGGCTCTAGGAAGCAAGATGAGCAACGTGCACCAGCAGCTAACTCCACTGTGATCCATTCATTCACACAACGTGATCATCACTTACTGTACATCCTCTATTGTGTAATTTACCATGACAAAAATGAAGGGAAAATGGCCAGGAAGGATGACTTTGATCAATTTTTCATTTTCAAAATTTCAGACCCCTGATGCTGCTCGTCTTCTGTTTAGTACATTTGTGTTTCTGATCCAATCACAGTGTTAGCCGAGGCCATACTCACAAGACAGAGGGCTGTATACTGTATGTGTGTGTGTGTGTGTCTGTACACTGTGTAGGCTGAAATAACACTGGATCGCCCTTCTGAAGGCCTTAGCGTTTTCCCTCCCCGGCATTGTAACACTGTTTCCCTTGACAAACTGACTCGCCGGCACTAAACAGTAGCAGGACATATTGATGGCTTGCCAAGTGGCTGACAAGTATCACGAGGGCCTGTGTGCCCACGCCTGCCCCCACCCTGGCACCAGGGCAGCCTTCAGTCAGGGACAGTCTTCCTGAGCCAGAGCGATGGGGATTCCCTCCGATCACGCCCCTGTGCCCGGTGCCAAGAGCGCAGCCCCCCTGCAGTTACTTGTGTAACAAACAAGCTGTCTCCATCAGTTCACTGACCCATATTCATAACCTTAACACAGGAGGCACACCAGACTCCCACGGTTCCTCCTAACAGCCCTGCTCCACCTCTCATTGTTCACCCCTTTATTACTTAAATGATGGTCAGAGATGAAAAGAAAAAAGACGACAAATTTGCGATAAAATTGAGTCAACGACTGCGCTACTGGAAGTGGAAAACGATCATTAGGAGTCTCCCACCCACGACTAAATGCTTTCCCTTCACAAATCACATCAATTAATGTCATGGGCTATGAAAAATGCTCTCTGTGTCATACCACATGGAGGGAGGACAGACGCTAATAAGTGAACATACTTAACGGAGGAGGTGGGGAGACATGGGATTCCCTTCGTTCCTCTTGTTTGTGCGGGAAAACCATGCTCACGGCCAAGTGGAGGCCAATAATAATGTAGCAGGTACAGCAA
Source organism: Ostorhinchus angustatus (assembly GCA_029822955.1). Lineage (NCBI taxonomy): Eukaryota > Metazoa > Chordata > Actinopteri > Kurtiformes > Apogonidae > Ostorhinchus > Ostorhinchus angustatus. Next base: position 23,213,802 of record JAPTMW010000029.1, read on the forward strand.
TAAATTCAGCTGAACAAATAATTACTGTGAAATCTCCTATTTTTCTATTCATAAACATGACCAGGCTTTTATTCTTAATATGTCATGCAGCGTTTATTACCCACTCTGCAAGGGCAGTTATTCTCTCCAGAATTGACCCATTGAATGAAACATTTGATTATCTGAGAGTGATTTTTTTACATATATAATTTGATTTCCCTTGAATACAGAGGACATTTTGCCGGAGGAAGTGCTACAACGGGAGTTACACTCATCCAGTAGATTGAGGATGGGTGGATCCACTCACTTCAATCGCTTCATAATGTGGGGGCAACAACTGGAGCTAGTAGCAGAAAATAAGTGTGCTCCAGTTTCTCTTGCACACAAAGTATTAAACTATTCTAAATAGCAGGCTATTATTCATGCCATTATTTTCCTAAGCTTAATGAGTTTTGACACGGTGAATACTCTAACAATGCACTTAAGAGTTCATCGCATCCTCCCCAAATATGAGTTTGGGTAAAATACTCCAAAATGCGTCTCTTTTGACATTTCTTTTTCCAGGGGTTTTCAACATCAAACAGCACTCAGCCTAATGTGCCTGGATTGTTTGCTGACATAGCTGTCAAAACTTCAAACAGAAGAGACTGGCAGCTCCACTCATTCAGGGCCGCAACGCTTGAAGTCTCAAACCGCCCTGATCTCCTTTCAAATCACCAGCTATGACCCGAGTAGAACAGACAGACAGACACGCCTCCTGTGGGGTACAGTACATCCAAGTGCAGTTGCCCACGTTTCAAGAGACTTTTCTTCAGGGGGAGGAAAAGTCAAAACCTGAGGTATAAACAAAACAATAACTCTCTGCACTCGGCAGTACAAACAAGGTTGTCTTTTGAGACACACACTACAAAATTCATCTGGTAATAATAACATTACTAGTAATCAAGGTTAAAATTAAAATGCACTGCTCATTATTGACATGGTTGATAAGGATTTCAGGTTTGGTGGAGGGTAACAAGACAGAGCCAGACAGACTCGTGCAGGTGTGCGTGGGAGCCAACAATACTTGTCTTGCAGGCATTATCACCACGGCAGACTTACTCACTAACCTCATTAACATTTCCCTTGTTAAGTTCAAGCACTTGGATAAAATGATCCTCCTAAAGCAACTTGAAATGCCTCAATTAAATCCTCATCATTGTTTGTAAATTATGCATGATGACATGTGTCCGGACGAAACACAGACAGAGACCAAAACCTGAGCTTAGAGCTCATTAGAGCGTCGAGGGATGTTACAGTATATCACAAGTACGTCATTTATAGTAGAAGCATACATAGAGTCACTAATACATGAAACCAAATACAGTAATAATTCAATGTAATAATAAAAATTTAAAAACTATGAAATGAGTTTTACTTTTTCTTAAAAGAAAAATATTCTTGTCAATAATCTTATTTGGAAAGTAATCTCATTTTAAGAAAATATATCTAACTTTGTCTTAAAATATTCTGGCTAATATTGAGCTACAGTTTTAACCAGTAACAAGCTAAAACAATAGTTTGTACAAGATTGTTTTCTTTATTTAAAGAGTGAGAATACTTGCACTTCTTAATTTAAGGATATTAACTCTATCTTAATTACTGTTTTTGCTGCTTGTAGTAAACAAATCTTGATTACATTTTGCCGTTGTCTACTGTTAAGGCTCATTACAGTGTTTCACTGGCTACACTTTTACTCTAAACTAAGCTGTGCTGAATTTGCTTTCTCCATGGACTTTTTTTTGCTGAATACAAGACAAATCTGGTTATAATTAAGAATATTTGGCTCCTTTCTTATATGGCTGTTACTGCAGAGTGTAGGATAACCTAACGACTTCTCATTTAGGGAAACTAGACCACTTACAACAGAATAATCTACTGGTTAATGTGTGGAAAAGTACCTGCAGAAGTAAGCAAAGGTGAATTTACACAAGACACACCACAAAAACTGTAAGATAAATATAATGTGGTTACTTTGAAAGGTAATATTCAGCCTTGGAGTTTTTTTCTTTTTTTTTTTGCTTTGGTGCAATTTTTCTAGTGCTGATTCAACAACAAAGTGCAGTCAGTTGTGTTGGTCAATGTTGGTTAATGATAGATGATACTGCAGAAGCAAACAGTCTTATAAACTCAGTGTGCTGGTGAGTGGGGTCATTACCGCGGGCTGGGTTTTCCGGGCCGGGCAGTGACACGACCCTGCCTCCTGGCTGCTGATACAAGATGAACTGGTATCGGTGAAAACCAGTTCCTCGTGGTGGAGTTGGAGGGTGATAACCTGTGTGGACGAGTGTGAATCAGGAGAGCGATGACAATAAAGAAATACAAGCAATCTGATTATTACGAACATGCAAATTTAACAATAAAATGCATAAATACAAAGCTCTGTGTCAAAACTCTTCTTATTCTTTGTGACTAAAGACCCCTTCAAGCATCTGATTTATTGTTTTGAATAAAAATTGCAGATGGACAATCAAGGCTGCACTTACCGGTGAGAGTAGTTCCTTTCACTTCTCGTCCTTTCTTGAGTGCACTGCCCTGTTAATTCAAGCAGAGAGTCAGTCAATGTGAAATTAATAAAAGGTCAATCAACTTTCTGGAAAATCCTGACATTTATTCAACAAAAGATCGCAACTTGTTTTTTAGACTGAACCATTACATTGTAATCTGACTCTGGGAAACCTGCTGTTGAGGGTTCCTCATGTGGATCAGTCATCCTCCCATAGAATTATTATTCTTATAGATTTTCAGCATTTCTTTAGCTCAGTCAACAGTCCTTAAATTAGGAAACAAAGTATGATTTGGAAAAGATGAATTCCATATTAAGCCCAATATAATTTGCTGCTAATTTGAATTGAATCAAAGTGAATTCTGGTTTTCTCCAAGTAATGGAACACTATCGTCATTTGTCTCATGTAATTTGTAACCCAACTTGTAAGAATCTCCACAGAGGTTAAGCAAACACACAAGTTGAAAAGTTTAAATTATAAATGAGCTGTGTTGTTATTATCTAAAGACAAGACATAACATCCAGACAAAGACATTTCCGAAGCAAAATTAACCATAACTTCCAGGTAGCAGTTTCTGATATTATCAATTGTACATCAGCTTTATGTTGCCTAGAAACAGACACATATACATAACCCGATATGAAGAGGGGGCATGTTTCTTAACTGTTTTCTATATACTTGTCAGTTTAAACTCCCTCATCCCCAGAAAGCACACAGTCAGGCACTTCACACTGCAAATTCTACACAGGAATGTTTGTTTAATAGACTTGGCTGCTTACTGCAAGACGGCTGCATCCTTGAGTGGGAGGAAAACGACTAAATATGTTGTCTGTGAAATGGCCCAAAACCCACTTGAGGTAAGCATGGAAGTCCCCATCACAAGCATCAAATATCTGGTCTCTGTACCTATTTCTGTCCTCTTTTCACCACACACAGGCTCCCCCTACAGGATGATGGGGGTACTGTGCTACAAGACAACATTTACAGCTAATAGATTATCAAGACCAGGAATTTTTTTCCTCTTTTTTTCTCTCAATCATTTGAGGTAATATCCATATTGGTATTAATAAAAACATATTAAACACACATTTCTGCATTTAAATTGTGGACTCCAGTTGTGTTTATGGTTAAAATACACATTATTGCTACTATGATCATTTATTATGATAAATGCAATTTATGATGTATATGATGCATTAACTTGAAAAAAAAAATCAGTTTAGTTTGCATGGAGACACTTTACTTTCTACTCTTATATAAATATGCCTGCTAAAGAACTTCACCATTAGGAGGTGACAGAATATTGCACGTGTAAAGTGACATTTGATGGAATGCTATCTACCTATTTGACTATTATATCCATGTATTGTAAATCTCTGTTTAAATAACTGACATTAACTTCAAAACCTATGATTTAAATATTTCCAACACAGCATCAACAAAGCATGTGTCCTTTAATGTGCATCACCTTGTCTATAATCTTATAATAACGGCTGTTTGTGACGTTTAGCAGTCTGTGTTAATAGTGCAGAGCACCATTGTTTACTCTGACTGAAAAAATTCAGAAGATTAGTTTCAACTGTGAGTATCTTCATCCACTGATCAGTGAGAAAAAAAGCTTTATTTAGAAATAGCGAGAGTCCTGCAGCCTGGAGGACTCAAACCCATTGCCATAGCAACAGGTAGTCAACATTTGAGCGTGCAGCATTTTCCCACATCTTAATACTCAGTTCTTGCTCACTCTCTATGACACCCTCTGCCCTTTTAATTTCATTATAATACATAGAGTAAAAACAACAGCAAATGAATGCAATATTAAAATTCAGTCAGATAATAAAAGACAAGTCAATCACATGCAGAACTCACACAGAATTACAATTGGAAATGTAAATAAAAATAATCAGCCCTGCTCTTGAAATAGTGAATGTATTCCAGCAGAGCATCTCTGTCATTGTGAAATGGGTAGAGCTGAGGTCACAGACTCCTGATGTTCACTGGCGAGTGACCCCATGGGTGTGTCGTCTCCCTCACACTAATCTGCAGGAAATTCTCACATGGTGGGCGGTCTCCCTCAGGGACCTTGCTGTGGAGGCGGGGCACGCAGCGTGAAAGGTTCTGACCACTAAATGATTGACAGCTGCTCACTGTGTCAATTGTGTTTATTAAGTTTATACAGTAGTGCAGATTAAAAAGAAAGTTCTGTGGGTACTTTCATCCCGAATGTGGGGCAAAATTTAAGTTTAAAATCTCAAATGTACATGCAATGAATGTGGATGCAATTCTATACTCACAAAGCAAATGATGAGTTACATTACAGCACAGGTGAGAGATGTTTACTTGGAACTCATGTTGTTTTTTTATAGTTAAATCTATTACAGCTTTGTATGAGGGAATCAAAAGCATCACATAGAACATTGATGAATTTAATCCTAGATCAATGATATTGTCAGTTTGGTGGATAGTCTCCAAGTCTACAACAGTGAGACTCAACACCAACCCATCCAATGAAAGGAAATAATGTATGAACTGGACTAATTACACATTTGGGTGACATATATGAATGGCAGCCAGCAAAAAATAATCAAAACACCATGCTATTAACCCTTTATAGGACAAGTGACTATTTTTGGTCAGTTTCATACACATTACAAGTGAGGACAGTGAGTCAACAATCTGAGGTCCAATGTGGTCTACATGGTCTGTAAGGTCCACCTCTGCATCAACAGTGGGTGGACCTGCTTTGTTCGGTACCATGAAGTAATGGTACTAATGTAAGGAATGATGTTCAAAGGGATCATGTGGATGTGGACAGGGGTCTGGATCTGCACTTATGATGCTGGAATGTTCTAAATGTGATGTTCGAACGTTCAAAAATACATGTTCTTTTCAACTTACATGTGTTTGTCTTGTATTTTTTATGTAAACTTCTTGGATTTTTTTTTCCTTGCCACATATGAGCAAGAAACCAAATATGGTAACTTAAATGAGCTTGATTTTCTACAAAATGTCACAAAACTAATAAAGTTTTGTTAGATCTTCCTATAACACACCGAGGTTGAAAGGTTGAATTTGAGTATTTCTGAGTGCCCTATAAAGGGTTAACATGAGAATGGTGTATAAGAGTTAATTAGTTAGTTTTGTTTTATTTTGAGCACATAAAATCATCAGATAAGAAACAACCATGCAACATGGTCAAACAAAATCCTTCGGCACTCGAAAAGGAATGGGAAGAAGTAGAACTTATAGGCTCCACCCCCTTTTTACAAACTAATAATTAAATCCATTCCACTT
>JAPTMW010000029.1:23227567-23238066 GCA_029822955.1 Ostorhinchus angustatus
GAGAAATGTAAAATTATCCCGCAGGTGGACGTCTATACCTTCCAGTCATTTGCAGAAATCTTCCAAAAACACAGGGAAAACTCTTGGGTAGTGTAAAATTATGTGATAACAACAAATTTACACCCAAATCTCATAAACACATAAACCCCCATAGAAACTATGGCACCTAAGCTCCAAGAAACATAGAGAGCATCCTGCAAGAGGACATATTCCAGAACTTCTATGTAATTTAATTCCACTGGTCTGTAACAATTCACATCAGTGGTCACTTTACAAATAAGAGTCAGGCATGTTTGGAATAAAAAAAAAAGAATAAATGTAGTTTCTGATATGCTACCAGCGGGTTAGCAGACTTATATGTTTAAGCCGTAGAAACAAGGTTAATGATTATAACACGCAGACGTCAGAAACAGAAGCCTATCTCTTCTTATTCCAAGGTAAATATGTCTTTTTTTAGCACAGTCTTGTCAAAACAGTAGGAAGATATCTCTCGCCACTCTTGGAGTAAATAATTATCTTTATTTTATGGAACTGTCTCACTAGCATTAGACTAGACTAAGAGGAAAAAAAAAAAAAACTACTAGTGTCCTAACCTTATAGACCAGTGTATCGTATATGAGTGAAACTGGGCCCAGTCTTTTTGATATAGCCCCCTCTCTACCGAGCCAACTCACTCTCGCTCTCTGTCTTTCACCCTTTCTTTCTTTCTCCCAGCGATTCTATGGGCACTGTTTCCTGTGCCGATGTGTGCAGTGTTTGCCAGAGGAACACACAAGAATCTGAGCTCCACAATCCCTCTTAACCTTTGACCTTGGCTTATTGTTACCTGTGAGCAGCGCAGTGGCAAACACGTTGTACAAGTACTGTACAGCCCTGCAAGCTGTTTGTGTTCTGCAAGTATGGAGGGCAGGGGAGGAGGGAGGGAAGAGAGGGAGCTATTTAATCCCCCCCAAAGGAACTCCCCTCTCAACCCGTATCGTGAACTCACAGGCAAATCGCGTTGCTGGAAGGCACACCACACACACACTGCTGTCTTTTTAATTTCATCAGCTGAAAGAAATCTATACAGTGCTTTGGAATCCGACTGAGCTGCAGAGAGAAGTGAACTATACAGCACCCTAGAATGTAAACAGGTTTCTCACCAACTGTAGCATAAAAATACCACATTGTAACAAACCTCTTGGCTATGATAATGGTCAATAGTAAAGATCAGAGGTCTTAGTAGATTTTATGGTTGTTAGTCCTACAGCATATCAATAAGAACAAGTTGAACAAATCCCGAGAACAATTCAGAGGAAATGCAGCACTCACACTCAAATTATTCAAGTGTACACAGAATAAATATTGGCTTCTACTGAACATATTGTATTGATGGTGTTTTTCTTTTTTTTTTTTCCTCCGCGTGCAATTATTAAAAGCATTATCTCCTGAGAATATTAGGAGTGCTGTCATTAAATCCCGTGCAGCTGCTTTGTTAGGAAAAGATATGGGCTGTAATCTGCGCAGAACAGACTCATCTCTTGTACGGCGTTTGTAATTGTCACATATACATACTATTCACAAAAACAGGCACAATCACCACTTAATATCTGTAAAACGACGCCAAACTCTGCTCCGTCTATAATCCCCGATCAAGTATGGAATCACGGAGCTATGAGGAATAAACTTTGAAAGCTATTTTTAAAAAATCACACCATCAAAATCTAGTGTCGCTGTCATACTAGAAAGATCATTATTTTATTCGACGACATTGTTCTTTGTGTTATACAGTAGTTCTTGTAGTTTAGTATAACTTTTGGAATACAGGCATTCAAAATCAGTACGTAGAGTTAGACAGGCCACTATAATATCTGCCAACTTTGCATTCATAGCTGTCACACTTAATTATCATGCCAAAATACAAGAAAATACATTGGCTGCAGGAGGTCTTTTGTGAAGTCTTTGTTTTTGTGTACAATTAACTGGCAAGCATGCTATATACTTAAGTAAGGGCTATTTTAGGTGAGCATAATTGTTAGTGAGTTGTTTTTATCAGCATGGCTCACTCCCCTTCACTGTACCCTATCAAGAGACACCCCTAAGAGGAAGCGTTTTTTGTAACCACGGCCCTGCAACCCCCCGCTAACCCTGACATTTGTTCATTTACCCGCCCCTCGATCCCCCCTTGTTTCCAGGCCTGCTTTTTTTTTTTTTTTTTTTTTCCAATCCACATCTGTCAAAAGTGACCAGTTTACAGGGGAACAGGTAGGCAGACTCTGGCAAGCCCCCCACCTGTACCCTGAAACACAAGAATTCACACGCGGGGCCGACTGCCAGAGATCCTGCTTTACTGACTGAAGTGGAGGGGAGGAGGGGTATGACAAAGACGACAGCTTGTGTGGGGGAACATTGTCTGCGGCTGCGACTAGAAATCTTTTCAGGAAAAACAGGATTTTATACACAATGGTCGTGGGTGTGAAGAAAGGGGGCACATATTAAAAGAAGCGCCTTTATGTGTGCAGAGCTACTGGTTTTTAAACTGCATTTGCATGGAGAAGGTCCAATCTGTTCTTTTTTTTTTTTTTTTTCCTACTAGCCTATAGTGTGACAGACTGGATCAAAGAGGGCTTTCCAGGTTGTCCTTGTTTTCTTGGAGAGTAACCATGATTTATCCAGGTCAGTGTGGAGCGTAAAAATGAAGGTAACACACTGACACACAGTAGGCCTGCATCCTCAAATAAAAGAAACATGGAATTAATGTATTTATTCCTGTGGCGACAACAGAGGCAAAATTCAAGCGGTGTTGTCAACAGGAACTTGACTTTCCTAGAAGAAATATTAAACAGCAAAAAAAAAGAGTCTAATTTATGGATGATTATTGGATTCTGCCCAAACAGTGTTCAGCTTAGATAGGAAACCATAGCGGTTCACGTTCTTCGTGCAGTGAAACCTCCTCAATCATCTCACCACGGCAACCACAGCAGGGAGGTCAGTTGTTATAGAGATGGCAAGAGGCTTGGTGGGTTATCAGATACAGTACTGTGTGTGTGTGTGTGTACGAGTGTGTGTGTGTTTGTTGTATGTAGACGGGGGATGGAGCTGACAAAGCGGAGGATTCTTATGTAATTCTCCCTTTAGGTGGCGGAGAACAGTGAGAGCAGCAGCCCACACTGAAGAAGAACCTGTTTGTTAATAAGCTGCAAGATAAGATCGATAGTATTATAACGGGGTGTTTGTACACAATACAGTCGGGGTCCAGATGTAGTAGAGAACGAGTGACATCAAACCCAGGTACAAAGTTGGCAAGTCAGCCCCCGAATTGATTCCTATTACAGGGCAAACTCCTACAGCCTCTGTCCAGCGCTTTCAACTACGCACAAACTGCACACAAACACATATGAACATGAGCTAATTAAAAAAATAAAAAAAGGCCCGGAAAGTGAAATAGTTAAAATAATAAAAAAGCTAAACTAACACCAATGTCCTTATTTTTCTGAGAGGTTGGGGAAGAGAATGTGATGAGGTTTAATGAGGGAATGACTTTCAACAGCTGAACTCCATGTAGTACCACCTCTGACATTTTTGTCTGGCTGTAGCTGACAGCAGGATGAGCACCGCTCTAAATGTTAAGCACCTCCAGCTGGGCTTCGATGTTAAGGGCTATTGTTGACTTGTGCCGAGGGAGGTTTCAGATAGTTCCGAAAAAAGATGAATGACCTGAATGTATCGGGGTCAAAATAATTCAAGCTTAAAAATAAAATGTGCAACACTCTACAAATTGTAAACAGACATGTTTATAATAATTGCCCAGATATTTCAGCTCATAGATCACTAAGTTACTGCATAAGCCTTAATTTTGTGCAGATCTGTTTAATGTATTTACTCTGCTTCAGACAAACACTGTTCATCTTTGCTTCGACAACCGTCTCCATATTCGTTGCTGTATATCAACTTTCTGTATATGTTTTTATGTGTGTAAATTTGTGTAGAAACAGCACCTTTTGCACCATCTGTCCATCCTGGAAGCCAGATCCCTCCTCTGTGGCACTTATGGACATTTCTTAAATTTTTTCATGTTAGAGGATTTTGTTTTGGGGGGTGAATAGGTAGAGGGTCAAAGGGGAGAGTGTAGTGCATAATGTGCAGATTGTACAGCCCCTACAGGGAAATTTGGGATTTCTGATATTGGACTGTATAAGTAACATTGACAATATTTGACTCGACTAAACATATATATGTCTGGAAAAAAAAACCCAATAGATCCCTGGTTTTGCTATTTATGGGTATGACTGAAATGAAAAGTGATTACAATAGTTCTCCCTAGTTCAAACTAACAAATATAGTCATTTAGAGCTTTTATCACCTAAAACAATATAGAGAAAACAAGTTCATATTCATTTTTGAACAAATCAATCATAATGGGTTTAACGTAGGAAGAGAAATCAATAGTTGATGGAATTAACCTAGTTTTTAATCACAGCTTTCATGCATCTTGACAGTCTTTCACATTGCTGCTGGGTGCTTTACGTTACTCCTGGAGCAAAGACTGTCCATGGTTTGTGACCATCCATCTCTTTCCTGAACACACCCCAGAGGTTTTCAATAGGGTTCATAACTGGAAATGTTGAATCTTTTTTTTTTCCAGAGTCGTGTATTATTGACAACAATCTGTTCAAATTCTCAAAGTCATTTCACACAAAGAACATGTGTTTATGCTGTCACTTTAAGTTTAAACAAAGGATGACAACAGGTACATCTAGTGGAGTTTAGATTGGATAAAGTTGCTTCATATGACTTAGAGTCAAGAGCCACTTCTGTGTAAAAGTTTGTGTAACCATAAACAAGCAAACTGTTAACCTGGGTTATGAGCATGTTTAGCAACTTTGGAGGGAAAAAAAAAATCACATTAAAAAGGAAAATTGTTCAATTCCTTTGCGCCCACCCCCTTGTCATAAGATATGGATGTCCCGTAAGGTTATTTGTGTTTGCTGGGAAATGAAGTGCTCAACTGGATTAAAAACATACTGCATATGTTTGGAAATCTGTTTCCCTGGGCGTATGAGTGGAGTGAGCGAGCGTGAAGCAGCAGCTTGCGTCTCCTCCAAGAGAGAGGGCAGACACTCTCATCATTAGCTGGGCTACAATGTGCTCCTCTACCTGCTCCAATCTGCACAGCCAGGCTCCACTCTGACGCCAGACAGATGTTCCCAGCACGAGGTGCAAAGTAGCGAGAGGGGAAACGAGAGTGAGCAGAAGAGAGGCAGAAGAATGGAAATATTCAGCAGAGTACACAATAAGAGTTTAATTATGAATAATACCAATGGTTCTTTGTTCTCACAATGAAAGTAGCTATGGTTCGCCTGGCCTTTGGGAAATTGTTTTTGGCTTCCATATGGGGGCAGCTGTCTGTCAAAAATAAACGCTTAAATCATAACATGCCACAGTAGGGATAATTACAGGGTAAAGAACAATGCAATTATGTATGTTTATTTGCAATATTGGATAGGTATTTCGCTAAAACAAACTCAAAGGCTACTGCAGAGGTTATAAATATCATTTTAAACACTCATTACTATCACTTGCTGCTGCTCAGTACTAATGATTTCTGACTAAAACTGTTTCTGCAAAACTTGCCATAAACTTTAACTTAAGAAGCTAGAGAAACACTATCGTCACTCAGTGTAGGAGCAGAAATACTTCTGTAACAAGACTAACAGAATGTGTCATCTTGCACTTTTTGGGGAGAAGTTGAGGGTTAAGTTTTTGCTACTATTAATAAATGTCCAGTAAATGGTAACAACTAAATAAATAAAAAGGACAGATTTGTATTAGTAATTGTCAACAACAGCTTGGTATCGCTAATATTTATGTTCCACAACTACATTTTAGCCTCAAAAACTATTAAATTCTCTTTAAAGAGCCACAGTGGAACACAGGTTTTGTTTTCTATGTAGGCATTTGTCTGTATAAAATTATCGTCTCATTTAGAAGCTGCACATTAAATTAGATGAAATGCAGTAAGGAGTTAAACGCCTAATAGTTTGCAGTTTGCAGTTTAAGGACATCTTGAGGTGTGGAGCAGACAATCTCTGCAGGCCACAGAATGCACAAACACAAAGCCAGCTGGCCTGATACAGTCACAATACTTCACTGTTTGTATTTGCCTGACCAGCAGCACAACACAGGCTCTGTCTGCCTTTGGGAACTAAAACAACAGAAATAGATGTTAAAACATGCATCCCTTATGCCCCATAATAATAAGCACACCACGCTATGTGCTGAACTGTCCAACTGGCCTTCAATTAGCCAGGGAGAGGAAGTTACACATGTGATGGCTTCTGAACTCAACATCCACAAGTTAGAAAGGGTCACCAAGGTCAAAAACTGCAGTTCAGCTCTGCTTTTGTAGAAATATATTTGTATATGTTCCGAACAAATATTTACATAATATATATTTTAAGTTATTGTTTTATGGAGAAAAAAAAATGCATGAAGAAAAACAATATTTCGCCTTATAATAATTAAGTTGTCTCGACAAAAAGTTAACTATGTCAGACAATAAACACCTTTCACAACCACTTAGTTGAGAAAGTTCCTATATTAAAAAAAAAAAAAAAACAAGAAAAAAATCCATAAAAACCTAAGGCTATATGTCTCTGTTTAAATGGGATTTTACAGCGATAATGAACACCTTGGCATTTCTCAGTGCAGGAACGAGAGCATTAACTTTACCACTGATTTGCAAGTTCATATTGCATCATGTTGCCTCACAAACCGCCAAAAGTATAATGAGAGAATAAGTATTAACAAGTAAAAGTAACACCCAGTGCTGAATTTATATAAGCTGCCTCTATTCAGATACTAATGATTTGCTTGTTACAGTAATTATCGTTGCGAGACCATACCGGAACATCTGCATTGATTTAGACTCTGGGAGAGCAGAGAGAGGGAGGGAGAGGCTCACAATCTGGAATTCGACTTTGAGAGCGAGACAACAATCTGTTGATGGTTATTTTGGTAATTGTCCATAATTGATGTAAAACACAGAGTGTGTTGCAGAGATGCTAAATTGCTGTCTCTGTAGCTCAAGGGGTCATTGAAAATTGGTAGTTGCAATGAAAATGCATATACGGCAACTAATAAAGTGAGTCCTAAAAGAAAATGGACAGCTGGTGGGAGAAGACGAGACACCCAGCCACATAGTATACGCTTAACTGCTGGAGTAAACTGTTCCCGGCAGTCAAAAGTAATGATGTGACAAATGATACTGCCAGTTAAATAAAAGATTTGATATCTGACACAAAATATGATGGTGTTACACATCGAGTTGGGCGAGTTTTCTATATGCTAATACCTCTACTAATGTACTGCTGTCCTTTGCCCCAAGCTCCACATTAAACACGCTGCAAAAATATTCCTTTCCCAAAAAAAAACAATTATTCATTCAGCAGAACTCATTGGATTCAAGGCTAGCATTAAATGACCATAAGAAAAGGATTTAAAACTCAGATACATCAATTAGCAAAACACTTCTGATAAAATGTACCTGTTTCTGCACCAAATGCTAAGAGAATTTCCACTTTTTCCCATTTTAAAACACTGGGCAAAGCAGAATGTCATCAAAAGTGAAAAATCTCTTAGTATTTGGTGTAGAAATGGGTATATTTAACTACATGTTTGAGAGTCCCAGTACATGTGGTAACAAATATTAGATCCTGTCTCAAGTAGGTTTTGGCATGGCTGACACAAAACGAGTAGATCCTCTGCACGTGTTTTGATGAGTTAAGAGCCAGCGACATAATGGAGCTCAAAGCAAGGTGAGGGATGTGTCTGGAATAACCAGGTTGAGGAGGGAGGGGTGTCCTTGCAGTGTTACCGCTGCCTCTAATGAGACCTACACTGAGGAATGAGCGTAAATCTACTGCCGCATTTTTCTCCGTCCAGCCTGACCTCACTTCACTCTCAGCTGAATTCAGGAAATCTTTACCTTTATAATTGTAGATACGGATAAAGAATACGTACTAATTATGGAAACGTCTACAAACTAGGGCAGGACTACTGTACATGACCTTGGCCCAATGAATATTTATGAAAGGAATATGCCTCCTGCAGCTTGTATGGTTTGACGAGCACGGATCAAAACACTGATCCACCTGACATCTGAAAGTATGACCCCTGACATGAGCTGCATCGCTTTAGAAAAACAATTGACCAACAAAAACATGTCAGAAATAGTGATTCAAATGCCAGGCCAGTTAATGTACAGTCATTTATTATCATTATCTTACAGAGAGATGGACCAACATTTATTTTTACTTAAGAATATACGTGGAGTAATTCAGAAAAAAAAAATGCACTGCAACAAAATCCAATCCATTCGCACAGACACCTGAAAATACAAAACTGAGGTTGTGTGATGTCACCTAGCCAACCTGGTCAATTAAACACCTCCCACTACGGGTTGGCATCACTCAAAAGGCTCATTAACCCTTCTGACCAACCACCAGTCACAATCAGAAAAACATCCCGTTGCAATGGCCAATCCCTACATGGGCAACGCAGGTCAACACCCACACAAGTGACAGGAAATTGAATTGCTAGAAAGCCAGTGATCTGCCTGAGCACTTGAAAGACATTTGTTTATTTGCAGCTGGTCAAGCAGCTCGACAGACTTCTGCAGCTTAAAAATAAGAAGCACAGGTAATTTTATAAAATGACAAAATAAAGTGGGAATAATTCTTTTTCAGGTTGTTATTCACAGATTTGTCAAAACACGCAGGAATGTGGTGGCATAAATTTTCTCTTAAGCTAAAAATTCAGATTTTATAGAAATTGCAGGTTTATTTAAATATACTATATCCCAGATACATCATATTTGGATCTCTGAATCAATATGGTATTTACTCAATGTACAACAATGCCTTATGAAATGAAAGGAGAGCAGTGATATATCACTGAAGCGTCTTTGTGCGTTTGTTTTTCAGACCACTAGACTTAATCTACTGGGTTGATCTCCCGGTTCCCGCGGGATTATAAAATGTCTGCAAACCTCCAAATATTTGAGGCAATCAACAACTCAACACGCATTTGGCGTTAGAATGCAAGAATGCGAAAACACACAAACGAATGGATAAAAAGGAGTGAAATATGAAGAGAAATAAGGGGATCGGAGCTGTGCCCATTTCGGGGGTGTAAAATATGGAGAAGTGTGGATCATTGGGGGAGCTGCTCTGCCTGGGGGAACAGATGAAGGGAGAACACTCTGCCAAGATCTCTCCACTGGAGGGGGAGCTGAGGGACCGGAGCTCTATGGGAGAAAGAGTGTGCGCCTCGCATGCTGCTCTCCTCAATCTCAGTCTCACACGCCTGCATTGACACGTCCCAGGCTCTCTGCAGCAGAGGGAAATTGCTGCTGACAGGGCCTTGCAAACTTTCACAGCCATTTAGAAAGACTTACTCCCACACTTTTGTCACAGGCATTTATTGCACAAGATACATGATATGAAAAATTAACATTTTTGAACTTGGCATCCTTTTTTCACCAAGTTAGGCTTAAAAACCATTCATAATTTTTCAGCCTTGCAATCGGCCCCAGTGCAGATGTAAACACAAGACATGCCAAGTGAGACCCCGAGATTATGAAAATGCACATTTTTCCAAGAAAAAAATAAATAAATCAAACCACTACTTCATAAATTTGCACCATATGAGTTCCTAATCCAATCAGAAATGCCGTCCGTGTCCCCATCACTTTAACACATAAGGCTATCTTCAAATTAACTTAAAGCAGCAGAGGTTATTGCAGACTTTCAGTACCTTTATGTCCGTGACGACCCAGTGCCTCCAGTAGGTACCGCTGGTGCTGCTTGGAGCATCAGGATCGACCATCACCAGAACGTACAGGCTTTTCTGCAAGCAAGAGAGATTTGTTTATTATTGCATTTACTAGAGATACACTTCTTTATTGCACATGGTGTGACTGGCCCTTAGACATTCCTGATCCTTCATTGACTAAAGGCAGCCATGTGCTTTATGTGCATCACATTCCTTAAGACATAAAAGCCATCTCTGCAGATAATAATCTATATCAACAGATGCTTTACTCTTCACCATATTGTTTCTTTGTTAGTATCAGTTTACTCTACAAAATAAATAAATACATAAAGTGTGGATTTTACCAATACATTTTGCCAATAGTTTCCTATTTTCTTGAATACACACAGCCCGCAAAGTCCGATCATAGCAGAAGCCTGGGTTTGCCTCTTATTTATAATGACACATAATTAGAACTGTCTTCATCTGTTAAGGATAAAATGCTGCTTATAAACAAATAACCAGTCAATATTGCTACAAAACCATTACATTATTCCGTTATTAACACAAAGAATGTGTTCTGCAGCCATAGTATCACAAACTGTAGTACTTAATCATACAGCAAACCTACAGCTCTCTTTCTCATATATTATTCATGAAACTTAAAATCATTACTGTGGCATCAATAAAATGACAACGTTTTGGAT
>JAPTMW010000029.1:23951628-23964268 GCA_029822955.1 Ostorhinchus angustatus
AGAATAAAGTTAAAATCAACTCTATTAGTGTTAATTTGGCACAGCAAAATGTACTGTGTACTTATAACTTGGTCTGTCTCAGTAATACCTGTTCACTGTCCACAAGACCAACCAGACGTTCACAGCTGCCGATGTAGTCACTGACATGGCTGTAGGGCAGCCAGTCAATCATGGCGCCATCATACACCACATCTCCACTGAAAAGTAACTTATTCTCATGATCATGAAGGCAAATGCTGCCCCGAGAGTGACCAGGCATGTGAAGTACTGTCAGCTGTCTATCACCCAGGTTGATGACATCACCTAGACAGGATAGAGGGCACATGGCAGTATTTTGTCAAAATCATTCACATCCATTTGCATTACATTTTACTTCACGATTCTATGCACATCAGGCTTCAACTTAAATCCATATCAGTCTCCTTGTATATGTCATAAGCTTGCTGGCTCCCCCTCTTTATGTCATTTCTCCATGATATTTAGTTCATGGTCAATTTGGTCCTGACTAGATATGATTTGGACAGTGTGACGAGACAGTAAAAATGACAGACCACACAACGGGATCTTCTAACTATTCCATTCTAACTGCACTGCAGTAGTGGCTCTGACACAGCAGAACAAGTTGGTGTATTGACTGACGGTGCAGAAATTACACCCTGCAAGAATACCAAAGAGGATAGCAGATAGACTTTCACAGTTTATTCTGTAGTGAAGGACAGGAAGTTATTTACCCTAATTATTATGAAATTACTGAAAAAACTTAAGAGAATGTGCGTTTACTGCTTAAGTAGTTGTGTGGTAATAGTACAATAAGTCATGGCTACATCAGTGTTACTGATACCCTTTGCTTTCCATAAGTGCAGTCTCTGTTTCTCTCCTTGTTTCTTGTAACAGAATCCATCAAAGTCATCAGCAGAATGGCTTAAAATAGAGCTGCTCTGCAAATAAAAATGACAAATGAACATAGTGTGATGACCGGGGGAAAAATTATTTCCTCTTGCCCCATACTGACACAAACTAAAACTATGGTTTACTTTGGGTCCCCTCTTAGCAGATGACCTGACTGTACTGTTTGTACAGCCTTCCTCTCATGCCTGCCCTGCACTTGAACTACACCTTCATCTTTTATTGTAACTGTCAGACCGAATGCACTATCCATTATGAAACTGATGAAGAATGCTTTCACCGCCACCCTTGCCTAAGTGTTGCAACTTTGCGCATGTAATGTATGTCTGTGCATTCATTTAGCAAGCCATATCTGGTCTTCTGCCAAATTCACTGTGCAGTAAAATCCTGTGGGGAAGGGGAGGATTCTGTATAGAGCACAATGTGGAAGCTACACAGTCCTGGTGCACCCATTAAACGTCTAATGGTATTGATCATGATGTTTATCTGCAGTTATATAAATTACAGCTGATGACCTCATCTTTGATCACAGACCCACTCCTCCACGTTCATCATATATCTCCACAGGCTGTCTCCTCCTACCTACCCTCCTGCAGGATGTGTGTCGGCTGCACAGCTTTGACTTTGTAGTGCCTTGCCCTCCATCCTGGACTTGGAGCTTCGGCTATCTCCCTGTCGCTGAGCCAGGTAACCGTTTCGAAATTATCCCCGTTGGCCAAGGCATCAACCTCCGCGCTGTGGACGCCCACCTGTTGGAACTGATGCAGACCCCCCGAGTGGTCGAAGTGGGCGTGGGTGGCAATGGCCAGCAATGGGTTCTTCCTTTGAGGATCTTTACCGAGCAGCCCCTTTGCGTCGATGTAGTCAGGTAAGCTCCTCAAGCCTAAACCTGTGTCTATGACGACGTCTTGGTGCGAACCGCGTAGCAGCCAGATGTTGGCCCTGTTCTCCGACTGGTAAAACCGCTCCTGGATCCAGAAGAGTCCGTCTCCGAGCGATTTGTGGGCGTACCAGTCGGCCGCAGACATCCCAGTTCATGTACTTGTCGATGGAGGGTTTGTACTGTCAGGTAATTTTTCTGCGCTTACTAGCCTTCTTGCTAGGTGTGATATCTTTCATTGAGGTTGATGTGATGGTGGCCACTGACACACCCTTGTGGGAGGAGACGGTTGTGATTGGATGAAAATTCGAGCGACGACGGCAAAACGTGCTCTTTCATTGGTTGAAAATAAGCGTAGGGTTTTTGACGTAGCAGAGGGCGGGGCGTGTTAAAGCCACATAGTACACGCTGCCGAGGGGTCGTGGAAGCGATGGATGTCCACGCCGGCCGTTATCACTCTGGCCTGACAAGTGATCACTAGCGTTAGATTTAGATGTAAATGTAGTCATAAAAGGAATTTTTGGAATTCTGAACTACAGATAAAACAGTGTCGCTGAATGTTAATCGCAAGTGAAAACATGCAGAGTCAGTAAAAATTAAATGCCGCAGAACAGGCCTGAAGTCCACAGGCTTTTAGGATTTCACCACTCCGCATTCGGAGAAATTTACTAACAGTCTTCTAGTGAGTATAAGGTTTGGGGTACCCTCTTGTGTAACGCTGCACTGTGAACTAACACTGCATAACAGTTAAAAAAAAAAAAAAAAAAGCAGGATGAGAGGTTCAGTGTGCCTTATGTGTGTACACGTGGTGGACTGTGAAGTTGGCTCAAAGTCATGTGTGTTATGTGGACTCTGCTGCAGGTACACAGTTGGCTTGCAGCCATGGCAGGCAGAGGCCGTGGAGTAGCTGCCTTCACCTTCAACATTGAGGCTCTGGGAATCGGCAGAGGCAGCATGCCAGAAGCCAGGGTGGGGCCCAGTCCGCTGTTTCCAGTAAGTAGTATCCAGTCACTCAAACAACACACTGACATATCACATTGCAGTACATCAAATTTGCTTTTGACTGACACTCAGCGATCCAGGTACATGCATATCTGAAAAGTTTTCAATAGCTTGACCAAGTTAAAGACTATATTATATGGAATGATGTATCTGCAGTGTTTATGAAGGCAATTCTACAAATTATCGATAAGCTCATGTAACTGTGTTTACCTGTGTTCTGTTTTTATCATTTATCTATTTATACTTGTTTTATATATGGTTGGCATTATGTGGACAGCATAGAAAGAATTTCATCATACAGGGAACATATTTTCTCACTGTGCATATGAGAGTAAACACTTGAAATGTTGGATCTTTGAATAACATTTTACTTATAAGAATATTAACTCCTCAATGCCTGGTTTCTTTGTGGTTTTGCATAATGACATTTTTGGAGATAAAGCATTTAGGCAGAGTTAAGGCTGCATTAGACCCCTTTCTTAAATACTTTATCTAACTGTCCCCCCAGTGCATTCAGTGATTTAAGAAAAAAAACCACTCCTGTATCTGTCCCTGTAAAAATCACTTTGCTGAGTCACTGAAAGTTGGACCTTCCAGATACAGCCTTGCACATCAGTGACTACGTATGTACATTAGTTTGAAAATATTGCCTCTAAACATCATCACATTATCTCATTTTGTTTTCAACCAGAACACAGACTTTAAGCCGGTACCGCTGAAAGCTGGAGAGGATGAGGATTATATGCTGGCTTTAAAGCAGGAGATGAGGGGAGCGATGCAACGGCTGCCACACAACATTAAGCGTCAGTCCAACAAGGCAGGTGAGGCGGAGTGTAGTCAGTGAGAAACCTGACATCCAATAGAAATGATATGAGAAGACAATTGGCTGCTGTGAGGGATGATAATGCAGCACTTAGGAACTTAGACATTTAATTAGGGTCATATCTGGAGTAAGGGGAGAAGCAGACTGAGTAAGTATATTGAATTACAGCTATAGCTGTATCTGGCTTTAATATGATTTTTATGGTGTGGCCTGACGGACCTTTTTAGAGTTTCCTTATTCAGCTATGATCTAAGCATATAACAAGTATTATTGGTGCAAATGTCTTCAAATGCACAGTTTAATGTGCTATTTTTATAATAATCTGCATCCCAAAATTTTACTTTGTGCCGTGATGGGTTGCCATTACATTCACTACTTTTATTTTGTCATGAACAAGATCATAATCGGTTGTTCATGTCTACTGAATCTATTTAAATCAGGTACATATGAGGACATATAACTGTGTGTTTGATGAACTGGTGATACTGTGAGTGTACAGTAAAATGAGTCATCCGATGAGTGTACTGAAGCAGAACTTACTCTTTGTTTACATGAAACAGAAGTGGAGAGGTACACAGAGAGATACCTGAAGCAAAGACTAGTGGAAGATGAGCAATGGACTCCAGGTATTATATCAGTCATAGAACTAAAACCAATGGAAGCAAAACAAATACAAATAAACTTCTCATTATGTTTTAGACTGGAACCTTTTTCCAAAGGAATTGATGCCCCAAAAGAAAAAAGCCCGTCCTAAATCAGGTATTACAAAGCCGTGGTCCATTTAATAGAATTGTTCTTTTCACCATGAGAGTAACAATAAAATTATTAAATCCAACAGGCACAAAGAAGAAAACTGTGAAGTTGTCATGCAAAGATGCAGAAGATATGATGAGTAAATTGAATGTAAGCTTCTGCCAGTTGTTTTTCCTTTCTGGGTTTTGGTACTTACATTAGAAGCATGATTGTCTTTTGTATAAAGTAATTTATCAAGCATATGATATACCGTATGCACATTATGATTAACATTTACAGTTATTGTATGTGTTCCTCAGCTCATGCTATCCATTAATTTAACATGAATATTCCAGGACTTGGAAAAGAAAGATGACAATGCTGAAAAATCAGATGATGAGACTGAAAAGAAACCAGGGAATGAGGAGGATGAAGGGGAAATTGAAGATGAAGAATATGATGAAGAGATTGAAGAGGTTTGATTATATTGTATTCATATTTTCCTCCTGAATAACTTAAAACACATTTGTTGGAATTTTAAGAAATGAAGTTAATCTACTTTTGCCATCTTTTCCTTCTCTTTAGGAAAATGACTATATTGACAGTTATTTTGACAACGGGGAAGACTTTGCTGCAAACAGCGATGACAATATGGACGGTGAAGCTACTTACTGACACTCGGCAAAGGAAATTCAAGCTTGTGTGTTTTTGAAGTGAACAATCACTACATTATTTCTAATAGTTTACTGAAAGTATGCTGTATTGTCTGGCAAAATATTAATTCTGTTACTTTGTTTTGAGAGATCATGAGGTAATTTTGTAAATAAGAAATGCCAAACTATGTGTGCAATGGCAATAATTTAAATAAAATAGATTTATTTATTCTCTGGCCTGTAGCACATTTCCACAGGTTGAAAGGCACATACTGTTAACAACACAATGCTTTTCATAAAATGCTGAATGGAAACAGTGATAAAATAAAAGGGCTACATAACAAATTCTGAGATTTCACATAATTACAAGTATGAGCCTTTGTGGAAATGCTATGCATTTCCCAGTTTCCTCAGAATGCTGTTGAAAGTTCACTGAAAAGAAAATTGCAGGTCTCTTCAGGCAAGCTAAAGGAATGACAAAAAAAAATTCAAGCAACATGGAGAGAAATTTAAAAACAATTAAATTTCTTAGGTTCTAATACTGATAGTGTAGAAACATATGCTGAGTAGTTCTGTAATAAATTAAATCTATATTATACACAATGCCAACAAATTTATCTTCACAACAAAGTGTTTGAAAACATACTACTGTGAAAATGGCAAAAAAATTATTAAAGTAAAATTACTGTATAACCAAATTCACAGAATTAATGGTTCTCTGAGGTGTGTCCACTAATCATCACTGCACAGAGGAAATACGAGAAATGTGTTACTTTATGTCTGCCTTTCAGATCTTTGAGTCTGGGTGTAGCTCATCAAGATTACAGTTGATGAATGATGATAAAAATATCACCTCTGATACAGTGCATACTTGCTACACCAATGACAACTTAAAACCTTGTATTAAAGTAGGGTGACCAGACGTCCTCTTTTTCCCGGACATGTCCTCTTTTTGAGACCTAAAAAATGTGGGTTTTTTTTGGTTTTTGGACTACTGTTATTATTTCATGGGAACAAACTTTAACCCCACAAATATTAAACTTTAACCCCCCACTGCGTCCCCATCCCAAGGTGTCCTCCATTTCACAAACTAAATCTGGTCACCCTAATTAAAGGTCTGCCCATCTTAGCTTCAATTCATTCATCTGGCTGAGATTTATGGACCTAATGTCAACACATGAATGCCATTTACAAAAAGCAAATAAATGTAAATCAACAGACACACCCTTACTCTTAGTCTCCATAAAAAAATGACTGTTCCCTATATAAAGTGACTGTCCCAGTCAGACAGTTTGCTTTAAACCATTAGGTTGATAAAAACTACTGTATAAATGTGGAATCGCCACCCAGCCATATTACATCTCTGAGCTGGCAAGAGGCTAGTATGCAAAAATGGAATTCCCTGCTATGTGTTTTCATGGTCTCCTGCTTTGTCCAATCCGAGTCCATTTGGATCTCCAACATTTCCAACATGGTGTCCAGGGCCAGCCCCTGCATGACTGTCCTCTCCACCGTGAATGTCCAAATCATTGCCAGGGAGATGTCCATGAGGTATATTGCCAGGTGGTTGTGTGGGAGACCCATGGTGGCTGACATCAGCTTTCATAAGAACCTCATAATACAGCAGATAAAACACAGGCGTGACAATACCAACCACCAGCATGATGGCCACAGCCGTCCACCATCTCATGCCCCAGTCTGCCCCATAATAAGGGTCCTTCCTCTGAACTGGTTTGTAGTCAGTTCCTAACAGTGGTTGTTGTTGTTGTAGTGTTAAAGAGGACACAACCTCATTCAGGCTGCTCCGAGATGGACCAGTAGATTTCACCAGCCGTTCTATGTCTTTGTCCTTTTCCAAGAGGAATCCCTCCACACTGTCAGTGGAGGAGGAAGAGTCTGTTGAAGACTCGGAGGGAAGGGAAGTGGAGGTAACAGGTGAGACTTGGGGCAGACGTCGGGTCCCGGTAGGGGAGGCAGATGATAGAGGACCAGTGCCATGAGTCTCAGTGAGGATGCTATAGCGCTTCACAGGGATTTTTACCGACCTCAGGGCAAAGAAGTCCTGCTCTGTCAAAAGGTTGTTGGCACGCTTAATATCAGCCACCTAGACAGCACAGAAAAAAAAGTTTTTGTATTACAGAGAAACAGTTAATATTTTCTTAGAACTACACAGCTGATGGGGTTACTGTGAAATATGTTTTTCCCTTTCAAGCAAAACATGCAATACTTATGTGACCCAAGAATAACTACTATCTCTGCTGTTACTGCAGGACAGTTTAGATCAAGGGTCACCAACCCTGACCCTCGACATCTACTATCCTGCATGTTTTAGATGTCTCTCTTCCAGCACACCTGACGGTTGTTATCAGGCTTCTGCAGAGCTTGATGATAGGCTTATCATTGGAATCGTGTGTTGGAAGAGGGATACATCTAAAACATGCAGGATAGTAGATCTCTAGGACCAGGGTTGGTGACCTCTGGTTTAGAGTATAAAAACCTGAATCAGAATACTTTATTAATCCCACGGGGAAATTATTGAAAAAGCATTGTTTCTTACATAAACATACACTGGAACAAAATAAACATGAAGAAAAAGACACAATTAAGGGTCCTACCGAGCAATGGTACTGCAGGGCAATACTGTTCAGGGTGTCCCCTTCCAGGATATCTTTGGCCAGGTAGATAATATCGTCCATCCTCTCTCTGGAGGGACTTCTCCGCAACTTCTCTCTACCACGTGGCCGAAGTTCATAACTCTCTGTATCTTCTTCTGACAAGTCATTCTCTGAGCCATTGTTTCCAAACAGATAGGTATGGCCACCATTACTAGGCTGCACCATGGTGGCTGACTGTAAACCATAGTGTTGGCTTCTACTGGACATTTTTTCCTTCACTACTAGGAAGAACAGAAAAAAACAGATTTACCTATAAATCCTAAACTTGTACAGTTTATCTTTGCTGAATATTTAGTGGGTAGTCTAAAACCTAAGGGATATTAGAGAGGAAGTCTGAACTAATACTAAAAAGAAGCTGATCCTATTCAAATACCTCCCTCACTGGGAGGATCGCTTTAAACAAACAAAGGTCAACACTGCAAAGTACTATATACGTTTACATTGGGAAGAGAACTTAAAGTGGTGTTACATAACACCACCTTAACTTAGAAAATTTAGTCAGACATACAAGCAATTAGTTATTTTATCTGGTTTTAAAACTATTTGGATGTTTAAATGGGAAATAATCATTTCAGCTAACTCTCCACAGCCTAACATTTACAAATGTCATAAAAAGGTAAAAACAATTTTCATGTTGATATATTAAAATAAAATAATATATACATATATATAAAAGATCACTTACATTTATTTGTAGAATTGCTGATCGGGCATTTACTTGAATTAAGTTTTAACCCATTTCTCTGGATATCCTGGGAATACTAACTACAGATCGACAAGATCACTTTATCTTTTAACCCTCACCCTTCACGATAAGTGACGTTACAGACATTGCACCAGCCTTCAAGAAGTCAAGGTCCTCTGTTCATGTAAGATTACCTAGTAAGACAATGCTAATCTAGCATTATCATCTGTGATTATCCCTTATGTGCAAAACCAGACTTTAACATAGTTTAGACGCTAAATTGAACAATTAACTCTTCTTCAATATGGTGCTATATAACTAGAGGCCGTGCTGTGACTGACTAGCAAGGAGTAAGAGTAACAGTTGCTTAAAGTCATTTACCATTTAACTAGACGTTAAATGAACGTAATTATCGCTAGCTTTCATTCATGGCAACGCAACACGGCTAACGCTAATGCTAACAGCAACACCTCATACACTCCGATTCTACAAAGTCCACTCAGTATCGTTCGTTTTCCAAATGCTAAACCAAAGCAAAGCTGGAAATACGACCTTTAAACAAATTCATTTATAAACAGAACGACAAGGTTGGCCATAGATTAACATATATTTACGTAAAATGCTACGAGCGCATGTCAATAGTTTAGACAAGTTAGGGATAGGAAATCTGCACAGGCTAATGCTAGTTAGCGATCATCAATGTTTGAACATAGGAAGAAGATCAATACATTTTAATCTTCTAGTGAATACACATGACGGATATATGTGAAGAAAGACGTCAACAGGTACTTTTACCTGAAAAGGTGGACACCAATCGATCAGCTCTCTTGAATAAAATCCATCACTACCACGGGATTATCTACGGGCTCACCTTGCTGTTGCTTTTCCGTCTACCTGCTAGCTACTGTTGGTTTGCTACTACTCACGCCACGTCTACAGAATATTTACGTAATGACGTTACTGAAGACGCCTCCAACGAAATTCTCGCGCGATTCACCAGATGGCGCTATGCACTAACCAAATTAACATTGCTAGCCAACGTTACCAAGATTTAGATTTTTTAAGCATATAATTATGTATTTAATCGAGTACATATACTAGTCTTCGTTTAAAATAAACGTATCGATAGTGAAGTGGCTGTGGAAAAACTACGGGCTTTGTAGGCAAGTAAAATAAGTGATAACATTTTAGTGTAAATCGATATAATGCTAACGTAAATTAGTCATTGCTAACTTTCCTTTGGATCTGTTTGTCGTGAAAAACATGTATAATGTGGTTGGGAGAATCAGTCCACACATTAAGTTACATAAAAAGTAGGTAAGTGTTAAGAAGTTGAAATGGAGTGATTATAGTGGAAATAAACAGCCACTGGGTGGAGCTGTCCGCCATTACATTAAACACCAGTGAGACAAATGGGATTAAAACATCTAGTCTCATTAGGCATCGACCGGGAAAAGAAGCCGGAGTGCTTGAGCAGTTGCAAACTAATCTTTCTGCGGGGTCAGTGAGTCGTGTGTACAGTAGTGGTAGTTCTCACATGGCCGCAGACGCTCGGAGCTGTGTGCTGAGCAGAAGGTCCTGAACAGACTGGAGGAGAACACCGCTCCGCATTTCTTATTTCTTCTGGCTTCAGTCCCGTTAGTTGACATACGTGCTCCATCCCATGTTGTTCTCCGGGAACCCAAAGCTAAAGGAATAACCGATACCCAGCAGGTTTATTTCGATCAAACACTACTTAAGGATGCGGTTATTGGCTGCTGTTTAAGAGGAGCTGAAGATCCCAAGAGCGCGTAT
Source organism: Ostorhinchus angustatus (assembly GCA_029822955.1). NCBI lineage: Eukaryota > Metazoa > Chordata > Actinopteri > Kurtiformes > Apogonidae > Ostorhinchus > Ostorhinchus angustatus. The sequence goes on from JAPTMW010000029.1 coordinate 23,961,779, forward strand.
CGATGTTATCCTCAGCAACAAAGATATTATAGTCATTTATCTTGGACAGAGCCAAGCAAGGTGTCAGGTAAGTTGACATGATTTATTTTATTTCTGTTCTTAAATGTGATATTATTTGTCATTACGATTGTAAGGATATGCACATGAAAAAGGATGAATGAGCAGAAAAACTTAGAAAGACTTGAGGATGCGAGATGATGTTGGTGAGACATGGTTACCGTCCGTGTTTTAGACAATACAATAGACTTAGATTTATTTTTCAGTAAGTGAGTCAGTACTGATCTGTGACTCCAGGCCAGTAGTAGACCTAGATTAATAGAGCAGAGAATAAAGCAAACAAATGAGAGGCGATACTCCTCATCAATTATGCCGGACAGCTCAAGCAGACATATTGTATAACACTATAAGAAAACGATTAAAAGTGGTTGGCCGCTGCTAATTTCTTTTTGCGCTGTGCCAAAAATCCCCCTCGGTGCAGCTAATAAAATTGAAAAGCCTAAATATTGATTCAGCGCAATCAGTAAATGAATGGCCGGGTAGCCCATTGAGGACGAAGACAAACGCTTCCATGGTTACATCCAGGATCTCCAGTGTGATTACTGCGCTTTGTCTGGGTTTTCTCTCTCCCACTGAAATAAAACAACAATTCAGGGGGAACTGCCACACATGGTGAGCCGGGGACCCTCTTATAAAGGCTCCGTTCACTAATCTATAGGCTTACTCTGGACATAAGTAATCTTGGCACACTTTGAGTTGCGCACATGTGCTGCAACTGTTAAATAAACGAGTGTTGCCTGTAACCTTATTGTGCTGCTGTTTCTTTGCGTATTTTACGCAGATGTCCCAGCTCCATAATTTACAACTGTTGACAGGGTGAGGTTTGCAAGCATTGAATAATTGAATATGTCCACCTTATCTCTAATTGATTTGACATGATGTCATCTTGGTGCGTCCTTTGCAAATCTCTTTTGTTGCCTTCTCCGTGGTGCCTCAGCAGAGTTAAATCCTTTTCTCACTGGAGAGGAAGGGAGGGAGCTGCTTCTGTGTCCATTCAGCACTTACACCTGCTCTTCCTACGCGCCAGCCTTCACGGTTAACTGTTTCACAAATACATGCATCTTTGCACAAAACTGGAAAATCATTGAAGCAGATGAAGAAACAGTCTGTCCCTTTTGTCTGTAAAGAACGCACTAAATTTGCTATGAAATGTGTCTTAATTTAATTTCTCATGCTAATTATTCTTATTTTCATCAGTGAGAACCCACAATGTCAACATGTCAGTCACATGTTTTTGTAGATCTGGATCCTCTAAGCTCCCTCTTGCACAGAGCTCTGGTCCTTTGTTTGTCAGTGTTTATGTCACTGCCTGGCAGGGGTCAGCCCCCAGTCGCCTGTGTGGGGGTCTGAATGTGATTCACTGGGCGGAAACTGTTTTACTGCCTGCTCCTCTCTCCTTCTGTCTCACCTCCTAATGGTTGCACAGTACAAAGGGAGACAGTGCCATAAACAGAGCTAGTTCATTGATGAGGGCTGCTGAAGTGTTGCACATTGCGGACAGGATGAGATTGATGAGTTTGCTGGGGATGAGAGGGCTTGTCTTCCCAGTGTGCGGGCACAGAGGAAAATAGATGAAGGCTCGGCCCTGTGTGTACACTCCGCTGCCCTGCAACAGGCTGCCTGCCTCAGCCGACAGATCTCTGTTGTGGGCAAGAGTTGTGATGGATCGCTTTATCTGATGAATGAAGGGCATTTATAAAGATGAGCTGGAGTGTTTCATGGCCTGATAGTTACTGGATATGTGCGGATATTTGTGTTTCTTTTCATAATCTAAAGTAGTTTCATATACTTTGTAGACGTATCTTCACTTTTTTCAATTCAAACTGAAACAAAATTAATTTGTAGTGGGTGTTTTCATGTAATAGCTTCAGTGTCATTTGTCTTCATGTGATTTTCAAGACTAACTGTAATGAAATCATCTGCATGTGATCACACTGGCATTTTAATTTAATTTCAAGTATATTCAAGGAACATACCTATATTTCGTGTTCAGTGCAATGCATAAAATTTGTGTTCTGGATTAGTGATTTCAAAATGGAGCCTAAAACCAACAGCACGTACACTTCTTATTAGTTACAGACTTTTTCCCCTACACCTTGAGAGGATAAAATGTTGCACCTACTTTCACACTTCTTTCTCAAATTACCATTTCCTTTAGGAGTACCATGCAGTACAACAATGAATAATCCCTTGGTGCAAGATATTCCAGATGTGTACTATAAACCTGCTGTGATGGCAGTGCTCTGGACGCTCACTGAGCTTACTGAATAGTTATTAATTAACCTTTAATGTTTAAAATACATCCAAACATATTTTCACTACAGATAGAAAATGAATCAAGGAAAAGACCATGAAGTGGCAAATTGGTCAGAAGGCCATGGAGCTGTTCATATAAATGTGTAACCTGTGTGCACAAAGGCATGATTTATATGG
>JAPTMW010000029.1:23982394-23997443 GCA_029822955.1 Ostorhinchus angustatus
AAAAAAGGAAAATTATTTTAACTGATTTATTAGTTTGTTTACTGATATTTTACCCTTACTCTTCATTTGGCCTTCATCCACTCTCTCCTCAGATGGTGCTCTACATTCAGGACAGTGACGACGTCTATGGTCTTTTTCGATTTGATTCAGAAAAAGGACAAAGCATCCAGAGCCTACCCGAGGGTCGATTCCTATCACTAAACTTCTTGCGGGATGGTGGTACTCTGGGAGATGTGTCCATGACTCTTACCGCCCTCTACATTCCTGCTGGTCCTATTGACCCAGCATTGGCCCGTGACCAGATCCTGAATGTTAGCAGGACTGTTAATGTAGTTTTTTCCCGTGAGCGTGAGGCGCATGTTATACTGCCAATCAGGAATGACGCTTTTCTGCAAAACGGGGCTCATTTTTTAATACAGGTAAATAGACAAGCATGGAATATAAAAAATATCTCATCATATTTGATCAATTTTTGGCCACTTTTATTGACATTCTGCTTTTTAAAACATTTGTATGGGCATAAAAAAGAAGTGTGTTCTTCCACTTGTACTTCTGACCAATTCAGTGCTGTCCAACATTTAAGTGCCTCATTTGCATGTGTGAATCATTAGACACTGGCATTCAATTCTGGCGTGTTGTATGGGAATTGCCCAACTTTTCAAATTAACAACACCAACTCACTTACTCTCAGGCCAAAAACTACCAGTACTTTATAATTAACAGAGTTGTTTTGTTTGGTCTCCCTCAGTTGAATTCACTGGAGCTGGTTGATATCACCCCCCCTATTCCTTCAAACAGCCCACGGTTTGGGGGCCCCCTCAACCTGACCCTGACTGTAACATCAGACATTGCTAATGGTGAAATTGGTTTCACCAATAACACCACAGTAGTACTTTATGAGCCAGAGGACAGCAATAGCAGCATGGTAAGATTAAATCCCTATTTTTAGCAGAGTTCTGTGATGTTTGTCAATCGCAGTTTAGAATAGATACTGTAAATATCAAAGCAAGAAATCATTAATGGACAAAATAGAAAAGATTCTACTGTGCTGACAGCACAAAAACATAACCGTCATTTACTTCATTTGAAGAAGCTACTGTAATTTTTTGGATGGGGGTGTTTTAATTAATTTACTCTGATCTCATTTTGGTTCAGTGCTAAGTTGACCACAATTATAATTCATGTTGAAAAGTGTTTACTCATTAAAATGCCATTAATGCTCATGATATCTTTTCCTAAAGGTGAGCCTTCATCTGCGACGGGATGGGACAGATGGTCAAGCTGAAGTGTTCTGGAGTCTCCGCCCAATCGGTGCCAATCATATGGATGTTACTACTAATGACCTGGAACCTTTTAGTGGCTCTGTTGTGTTCCTCTCTGGAGAGAGCGATGCCTCCATTAACCTCACTGTATTGGCTGATGATATCCCAGAAGTCAACGAGACCTTACTGCTCACTTTGGATAGGTGAGGATACTGAGATACAGAAAAATATTATAGTAGCAGGTATATTTAATATGTCATTGATGGATTGTTATCAAAGTGTATTAATCCTTTTTTTTCTGATAAATGTAGCTTAGTTTTTTGAGATGTAAATATGAATCTGTGCATGTGTGATTTTTGTAGTCATCTTCATTATTATGAGGTCATTTTGACAATTTTGAGTAATCCTCACAACTTTAAATAGTTTTTTGATGGTTAACACCTTGAGGACGTTCTTACTTTACGTTCTTAATTTACCCATAACACTAGCGGTGGTGGCCCTGTAGAGCTGTTCCTACACTGAGTTTTGATGACCATCAGTATGAATTCTTTTCATCATATATTCAATTATTACACATTTAAGATGGGAAAAAAAGTTCAAACACATATGCTTTAGAATAGAATAAATTTTCATAATACCCATCATTTGCTATTATTTATGTGTATTATGAAAATTTAACTGAATTACATAATGAAAATTACAGTGGAAGGTTTCAGTTATATAAAATGCTTCTGATATGATGACAATATTATTATGAAAAGGTCTTTTACTACTTTATTTTTGCTGAGAACCACTTACCTCACTCGTCAAAAGGCTCAGTACCTGTTTGCTACATGAGAATCTGTTGCCAGAGGTATAAATTGTCACGATTCAGTGCATTTCAGAATAAATGCAGTCAGTCAAATGTGATTTCCTGTTTATTCAGAAAGTGCTTTCAGAAATTATACTGTAATAGTTTATAATATTGTGCATCCGCCTCTTTACATAAACATAAGAAAAATAAAATGTAAATCCCTCGGTTTGATTGAGTCGATGATATATATCATTGCAATCTTTAAAATGATTGATTTTACGCATCTAACTGCAGTGAGGCCTTGGCCCAGAAATGCCTCTCAAACAGCCTTTGTGCCTGTTCTTTCCTGTGAACATGGTTCCAAATGAAATCAGTAGGTTCTTCTTCATACACAGTGCAGCTAAGACTTGGTTTTAGAAACTGAAGTTTAGATTCATCCATTTAGTTCTAATGGTTAAGGGTATAAAGGCTAGGGAGCGTATTATATCAAGTGTTCTCACAAAGACTTAAGAAGGTGAATGTGCATGTTTGTGTGTTTAGGACAGTGTTTTTAGGGGGTGGGTTCATTTGTTAGTCTATGTTCTGATGAGAACGCCAACTCTTACTCCCACCTACTCCTCTCCTGCAGGGTGGAGACTGCCCGCTTTATAGTGTATTTTGGGTAAGTGGAGAGTGAAGTGAACCTGGGCCTTTTGTGTGGTGTGAATCAGGACTTTGTTTTTCAGAGAAGGGCCTACTTCAGGATTTCTGGAGTCTTTGGTTAACGTAGGGATGAGGGGGATTGAGGTGGGGCCGGAGGTTTTGTGTTGGTGTGAAAAAAGCAAATCCTAAGAGAGTGGTTGTGGGGAGTAAATAGAGAATCTTCTTTATGTTTCACTTTGATTTAACCAGGACTGATTTTGTATCTTTTTTAAAGATGTCAGTGTTTGTTTGTATGCATGCCATGCCTTGGCTGTGACTGTTTGTTTTGAGTGCTTTATTCTGCCCCATCTTTGTCTCTAATTACCCATTATGTCATGCTTACTTGGCCTCAGTTTTCTCAACACACACACCCCTGTGGAGCAATAAAGATGCAGGCACGTCATTGATTGACATGTTAATGAAAGTGGTATGAACGCTGGGGATTCTTTGTATGGAACCAATAATAAATGAGCACCAGACAAAAACAGGAATGCAGTTAGAGATTTAGATTAGACTTGAGCCTTAATGTTGTGACAGATGCAATAAACTTCATTGATCTCCAGCATCATAGAGTATTCAGCTTTCATTCATTCTTTCATTCTTACCCTGAGAGCAACTTTACAATAATTCACAAAGGAATGTGCAATGTCCGACACTATAGTTAGTCATCTGTAATCACTAATATTGCAAATGTGTGTGTCCCAGGAGTAATGTCGAAAACCAGATCCTTAAAGCTGGATTCACCAGTCGAGAGATTGTCATCATGGAGAATGATGATCCAGGGGGAGTGTTTGAATTCGCCCAGTTCTCTAGAGGTCCTTGGATGATGAATGTAAGCATAAAGCCAGCATCCCTACATTCAACTCTGCATTGTGTTGCCTTTTCCAATGCTTGTAGTGTTGTTTGTAAATGTAATTTTCTGTGCAATTTTAACTAACCTAAGACCTGTAACCCTTAGGAGGGCGAGGCTGTGGAGCTGCACGTGGTCAGGGCTCAAGGACAGCTGCTGACACAGCTGATCCGATATTCTCTTGTACCTTCGGGCAGTGCTGAGTTCTATGGCGCTACAGGCATCTTGGAGTTTAGACCAGGGGAGAGAGAGGTGGTGGTGGCACTGGTGGCAAAGCCTGATGGAGTGCCTGAGGTAGGAATACGCATGGCCAATGTAATACTATAAATTCACATTTTTATGATATACTTTACATAATATACTGTACCTTCACATCAAATTGCAAAGTGCTTCCAGTTAGACAATATTGCTTTCTTTCTTGTGCCTCCAGCTGGATGAAACTTTCTCTGTAGTACTCTCCAGTCATAGCACTCCACCCAGTCGCCTTGGCAACCACAGAGTGGCCAACATCACTGTGAGGAGGAATGATGACCCATTCGGGGTCATTGAGTTCATCCAATCAGAACTGACAATGGCCATTAATGAAAGTAAAGGGAACAAGACACACTTGGGTACGTAGTAGCAGCAGTCCTTTAGATGCTAGTGATACTTGTCAATGTTAAGTGGACACTAATGGACTCTTAAAATGGAGCTAATGGGACTGAATCACATAACACATACAGTGCATGGAGGATGAGCTGGATAATTCCAAAAGTTTGTATCTGAGTTGAGTTTTACATTTTATTTAACAAAAACAGTTCATGAGGCGACATGGTGGTGCAGTGGATAGCACTGTTGCCTCACAGCAAGAAGGTCGATTCCAACCAGGGAACCATGGAACTGCGCAACCAAGGACCTTTCTGTTTGCATGTTCTCTCCGTGTTTTCATGGGTTCTCTATGGGTATTCGGGCTTCCTCCCACCATTCAAAGTTTCCCATAGGCGTGAATGTGAGAGTGATTGGTTGTTCGTCTCTATATGTCCAAGGTGCACCCCACCTTCACCCATAGGTAGCTGAGATAGTCTCCAATACCCCCACGACTTTAGTGAGGATCGAGTGGGTTCAGAAGATGATTGAATGAAATACAGTTCACTTGAAGACATCCATTATTCTAAACAGATGATGTTCGTAAATTGTTCTTGCAGCAACATACCCTGTCGTAAGAAACAGGGGTAACTTTGGAGAGGTGTCTGTTTCCTGGATTCTGGAGCCAGCCTTGTCTGGAGACGTCAGCCCAGTCCAGGGTAACATCACCTTTTTGGAGGGAGAATATCTGAAAAACCTCACTCTTTTTTCTGTACCTGATGAGGTAAAAATATACATTTACCTAAAACAACAACAATACTTTCAAAATGTCACTCCTATGACTATAATTAAATTATGGTTTATTTTTATTTTAGATCCCTGAAGACATAGAGAATTTCACCATCACCCTGGTAAATGTGACAGGTGGAGCAAGATTGGGAAACAAACTCAATGCCAACCTACAGATTAATAAGAACGATGACCCCATTTATTTTTCTGGTAACACTTTTTTTTTTTAAATTTTCGTAGAGAACACAGAAAAACTACATTGATACTGCACATTATGATATAGTTACAAGCACTGATTCTTCTCTGTTTCCTTCACTTTTCATCTGCACCTCAGAACCTGTGGTCGTGCGACTTCAGGAAGGGGGAGTGGCCAACTTCACCGTTCTGAGGGCAGGGCGGGCAGACTTCGTTGCCACAGTGATGTACCGGGTGGAGTACAGCGGCGCGTCACCAGATGACCTGACCCTGCTGAGTAACGACACATTACTGGTGTACGATGTGGGCGAATGGATGAAGAACATCTCTGTGGCCGTGGAAGATGACGACATACCTGAGACGGATGAACCCTTTTACCTTGTTCTGCACAATGCTACGGGTCAGTGTGGGCTTCTTTTTAACCAAGTTTACATCTGATGTAGGGGTTCACTAATGATGTTTTTTCAGTGCTAATATGATAACAGTTCTTATTGTCAAGGGAGGCAGATAAAGTGAGTTGAAAACAATATAAAGTTGCAGTAAAAATTTAAGTCTTAGAGTGAAAAATGTTTTATGTTTAAATATTTTATTGTTTCATCTTGTACAGTGTCCTTGGGTGTCCTGAAAGGGCTTATAAATAAAATGTATTATTATTATTATTAATGTTATTATTATTATTAATAATAAATTTTGTGAAAAATGACTGACAATCTGACAAAAAGCCTTATTGGACACTACCTTAAAAGAAGAAGTGCTGGGAGCTTCCCCTAAAACTGATTACGTTTAAGTAAAATAAGCATAAATAAAACTATTTAAACAGCTGAAAATCTAGACTGTGGCCCAGAAGCAGAGTTCTTCAGAATGATGACTACAGAAAAACAATACTAACATAGCATATTGTTAAAGTAATTAATTTTTTGGCTAATTTAATTACGTTGACCCGTGGGGAACCAGAGGTTCTAGACGTGGTAGTTTTAATGCTGTGGAAAGCTGACTTTGGGGAAAAGATATTAGTTTGACATAAAAAATTAATTGGTAAATCATGATATTTATTATTTTACATAGATAGATGACGTATTTGGATTACAACTGTTTGAATTGTGATAGTTAATATTTTACATATTTAGTTGATGTAATAGATTACAACTGGTACTGATGATATCCTGGACTTCGGAAGGAACGGTGCAAACGGAATTTCGTTAGGTAGTTTTTCATGACATGCCAAATGACAGTAAAGTTTCATTCATTCATTCATTCATTCATTCAATATCGAGGGTGGGATACATCCCTACCCTGAGGAGCAGCATCCCTGTCCCCCAGCTCAGATATTTGTTGTGTATTTGCACATGCTATACCACATTTTTCCAGCAGTCATCACCAAAGTGCTCAACATGATTGTAAGACTGTTGTATTCCAGAATTACTAATATCTCCCAAAATATTGGTCCTATCAACTTGCTGTTTTTGCTAGACTCTTCCTTGACCAAAAATACATGAATATACCAACCTGCAGCAGTTGGATCTTTCCTGATTTTGTGTGATGCCCGAGACACACACACACATACACATACACACACACACAGTCCACTTCCCGTTCAAAATATAAGATAATGATAGCAATAAACACAAACATGCTGAATTTTGGATAAATGGCCAGGCTAGTGACTGGTTGACATTAGTTAGTACTTGAGTGTTGAGTCTATTATGAAGAGACAATGTACCATATCAGCACCATATTCATGTTCCTTAAGAAAAACAAGATCATGCACATACCGTTAGAAGAATGGAGATGATAACTGAAGACATAAGCAATAAAACCTCACCTGAAAATTACTTTATCCTATTTTCTACTTAACATCAAAAGTATTTGTACGAGGAGGGTAGCAGCATTATTTAGCAGTGACTGTGGTAACACTGAAGTGTTCCTAATCCTACTATTGTGTGTCAGGGACAGGAATGAAAGACCGATGGGCCCCAACAGGACCTTAATTACCAGACTCCAGACATTCTAAGACACAAAGACTGGCCACTCCACTGGCCTCTCTCTGTTTACTGATTGACATGGAGTAGAGTGAGGGTTAGGGTCTGGTTTATGCCAGGGGATTGTCCTTTATATAGAGAATGTGTTAAAAGTCAATAACCCTCATGTTAGAAGTCAATCAAGTTAATACCAGGAACCATGACACTCTGTACCTTGCCAGCTTTTATTATGAACACATTTGGATGCTTTTTTACAGTCTATTCGCACTCTGGTAACCTGAAGTATATGAGAGGTTCCTCGATTTGTGGAAATGTGATTTTAGCTAAATATTCACATGGTTCTGATGCCTTGATGCTTTTTAGAAAATCTTGAAAAATACCGTGTTGTGATTTATTTATTGAGGCAGTGTCCTTGATTTTTTTCATTTTCAACCCTTTTCTATTGCAAGTTTTAATGTTTTCTTAGGAATAGAAAGGGCTTTTTCCACGTAGCTTTAGTTGCCATAGTTATAGCATTACATAACAATAGCTGTATGGTTGGTGCAGTCCATGTCTGTCTTTCTGTCTGTCTGCTAAACTATAGGTATAGTATAACTACACTGTATCTAATTATGTACATCTATACACAGGTGATGCTGTTGTGTATGGAGCAGACACAGCCACTGTGGTGATTGAAGCCAATGATGATGCCAATGGGATTTTCTCCCTGGAATCAGTAGAGAAACCTGTTGAGGAGGGCAGGACAAACAATTTCTAGTAAGGAGCAGGTTTTAATCTATTTTATGTTAAATAATCTGAAATAGAAGAGCTTTTCATGCTCATTTTATCTATTTATCTCATCTTTTTTCAACTTGTATTTTTCCCCAAAACTCTCTTATTTGTCTTTAATCCATTTGGTTAGAGATTGTCTCTTTCTTTCTTCCTGAATTGTAAATTGTTCTCTTTTCTGTCTCAGTGTCCTTCGTGCAAGGGGCCACTTTGGTAACGTGACAGTCTTCTGGCAGTTGTATGCCAATGACTCAGTGACTCCCTTGGAGGAAAACCAGGAGTTTACAAATACATCAGGCTCCATCACCTTCACCACAGGTGATGAGAAGAAACCTATTGTCCTGGAGGCCATCTCAGACAAACTTCCAGAGTTCATTGAGTTCTTTGTCCTCAGGCTGGTCAATATCTCAGGTAAGCCTGAATGACATGAGGGAAATCTGTTATGTGTGGTAACACTGGTCAGTACTGCACTGATGATGCTGATGTGTGCTCATGATATATACACAAGTAAACCATATAGTCAATAATAAAACCCATGATCTTTGACAAATGACAGTGGCTGTATATACTTATTTTTGCATTCAGGTGATGACGTATTTAGCTGAAAACGTAACTTTTTCTTTACTTATCGCTGTTTTGATATAATTACCTTTCAATTTACCCTGAGATCTTTATGAACATCCACATGGTCAGTAACTTAGATATGGGAAAATACCTGATTTTCACCTAAAAATGCAAAACACAGAGGATAATGTTTTCATAAATCACAATAAATCACTTTGGAAAGGTTAGAGAAAAATTCATTTGGGAGTGTCCACAAATATAGTTCTTGGTCTTAAATGTTTAACTGGGACATTCAACTTAGCATTTATCTAAGTCATTGAGTTAGACCCAATATTGATATAAATTATACAAATTTCCTTTAGGCGGTTACCCAGGGGATGGTGGACAGCTGGCCAACACTTCTTTGAATGCCTCGGTACTCATCCCTTTCAACGATGACCCATTCGGCGTCTTTGCCATTGCTGACAACAACCTGGACCAAGAAGTAGCTGAAGATGTACTTTCAGAGGATGATACGTCTGATGTCACTTCCTTCACAATCCTTCGACAGCAGGGTACTTTTGGTGATGTGCGAGTTGCCTGGGAGATTGTTTCTGGCCGCTTCCCTGAAGGCCTTCCACTGATGGATGACCTGCTCCTTCTAGCCTCTTTCCCAGATGAGGTTGAGCGCAGGCCTCATGCCAGAAGACACCACTCAGGCACAGACACATGGTTTTTCTCTGGGTCTCCAGGAGCTTATGGGATCATCTCCCCTGAAGACGGGCCTGCTTCCCTGGGCAACTTCACCTTCTCTGCTTGGCTAGTACCCAGACCAGACACTAACGGCTTCATAGTGTCCAAAGGCACCATGAATGGGACCTTGTATTATGGAGTGAAAGTTCACACTAACGAGTCTCATGTTACAGTGATGCTTTACTATACAGTTATAGGATCAAACAATACCCAGGTGGCCCAAACCACTGCTGAGAAGTTTGTGTTGGACAATACATGGTTACATATCATCATCACAGTGGATGACGGGATTGTTGAGTTCTTCCTGGATGGGAGCCCTATTCCTGGAGGGTTGAAGAGCATCAAAGGAGAGGGCATCGCAGATGGTGAGGTGTTTCTAACAGACATTTATTGACAATGACATGTTAACCTCAGTGTGTTTTATAAAATGTAGAGTTTTAATCATATCCACGTTGTTTTCTCTAGTTCTTTACATTTAAAATGTTTTAACTATGTTCAACACACTTTCCCTAGCTTTCTATAAATGTGTTTCTCATTTCACTTTTGGAATTCATTTTACACTTTTTTACACTTAGTTTACCACACACACCCTGCTCCATTGCTCATTGTTCAGGACTGCTGGAGCTCTGCAATGCTTGAGTGACCACTTAGCCTCAGCACTGTTGGATATTGTTACTGCTAAAGGGAATCAGTTGGCATTTTCTTTTCTTCCCATTCGCTCTAATTAATGGAGACAATAGTAGTAGCTCGTACTGGACCAAAAGCTCCCTGAGGGGAAATATCCTGATGGCTCTTTGGCTAACTTCAATCGCAGTAGATATATATGTTATCATCAATCATGTCATGAGTTATTGTGCACTACTGGTAACTCAACCCACAGATGGATTGCTTTGTGTCAGGGCTTTGTACTTGCTCAGTGTGGTAGATTTACTGCATTTGCTCCTTTTTGTACGAGCAGAGAAAGCGATAGGCACGTGAGGTGTAAGCACATAAATGAGTAATGAGAAAGAGCTGGACCTTGGCATTTGTTGGCGGTAATCAAGAGTCTCTTTTTCTTCCCAACACACTTCGAACACAGAGACTAAATGACAGTGGTTCCAAAGTACATGACCATTACTGTAAGTTCTACCTCCACTTGGAAAAAGTTGTATTTATTAGTGTAAAAAATAGTCTGATCCATATGTGTCTGCTATGATCTCACTTGATGTTAAACCAACTAGACTCACAGTCAAAAGTCACATGACTGTATTTCAGGAGGTTTTTAAATTGAGTTACATGTTATTCTGGAATCATTTCAATACTATACCTGATTTGTCACACTGTGACACACTGTTTGAGTTTGCATGTGAATTAGGATAATTATGTGACACACGCTTATCTTCAAAAAGTGAAGGTTTTAAGAATTAAGAAGAAAACTAAATATATCTTGTATAGTTATTTTTACTCACCAAATGACATGATGGCTCAACTCACAATGATCTCATTAGAGATTTGTAGAACTAAAATTCAGTTAACTTATTGTTGTGACTAAGAGACTGCAATGTCATATTAATGAAATGTTTTTAAAAAGACACGCAAGATATATGTGACATGTATAGCAGTCAATGAATGATCCTTGTTATCTGTATGTGTTTTCTCCCATCACACACTACATACACTTGATAGTTATCTGTCTGCTGAAGAGCTAAGTATTTTGCCACTGTTCTGTTTTTTTGGGGGGGTTCTAATCCAGGACCTGCTTCAGTATTCATCGGGTCAGATCCTGAGGGTAAACAACTCTACACGGGCCTTCTCCAGGATGTTCGTTTGTACGGAACAAAGCTTGAGCGCAGCCACATCCATGAACTTCACACCCAGCCTGCTAAGACAGATCTACGAAACGTCTCAGGTTACCTACGGTACCGGCAGGATGAGAGGCAGAAGTCGTTTGTGGTGGAAGTCAGGGATGATGACGAGGAGGAGGGAGAGGAGGTGTTTTATCTACAACTGGTGGCAGTGCATGGTGGAGCCCGTCTGCCCCTCCCTAGACCCACTGCCACTTTGAGAGTTATGAAAAGTGACAATGCCAATGGGCTCTTTGGATTCACCGGTGGCTGTATACCCGACGTAAGTGCACAGTCTTTAGTAAACTGCATGTTGTGAATAGTTTCATCCAGAAGGGAACATGAAAAAACATAGAAACGGATGTAATGTAAACCCATGGGTTTGCCAGTCCCTGTACTTCTGCATATTTCATCAGTCTTCATGCCTGGCTGCAAGGAGAGCATGCTGCCCCTTTTTAGTTGGATTGGATATGTGTCCTCTTATGTTAGCCCCTCTCAGGTAGAGCGACAGCTGGTGAGGCTGCAGCAGGTCTGACACTTAAGGCATTCCTGTAGAAGGGGATCAGGAGTTCCTACACTGGAAATGGGAGATCTTGTTCCTCGTTTCCATCAGCGCGACAGGTGGCAGGGCTGGGGCTGGCATTCCATCAGAACTAGAGGATTTCTAAATATTCATGCCCTTTAAAAGGCGTAGAGGCATGTAGGCTATCAGGTGTTCACTCTCCAAATCACACAATTAGAATTAGGATAGGTCAATAATGCAGCTGAGGGGAGTATCTTCAACCATAAAAAACGACTATAGTTGGATGCATTCAGTGCTGATTATTTCTATTCAGATTTTTTGAATCAATTAATGTTTTTATCCCCTTGTTTATTTTCTGTTTTCTCTCTCCTGTCTTTAATTTGTTCCAACAGACCACAGATGAGGGCTCCACTATCTCTTGTGTAATTGAGCGTATGCGTGGATCGCTGGACTATGTTTATGTCAACTACAATGTAACCCAACTGGATAGCCCGGACAATGAGACTCCAGCTCATGAAGATTTTGTTAATGCCACTGGAGCTGTGCTATTCATGCCAGGACAGCGCTCTGAGGTTTGTGAGGGACTGAGCAGGACAGTGCAGTCATGTTTTTATGAGTTTGAAAAAGCCTGCTATGTTACTCCCTTTGTAGAAACCACTCTGAAATGAACTAATAATCACTGTATTAATGCATAAAAATGACTTAATGTATGCCAGGTTAGCATACAGAATTGCAATGTGTCTAGATAAACAGCCCCACCTAGTGGTTGGTGTGAACCCCAACAGGTGTTAGTTGAGGATTAAACTCCTTAACACCTGTGGAACATATGATAATACTATACTCATTTTATTACATTGTTTTAAAGTGATACATTTCAGGACTTTGATCAGTAAGGTGAAATCCTGACGTTCAAACATAAAAATCTTTGTTTTAGGTACTGAACCTGGTGGTGTTGGATGATAACCTCCCAGAACTGGCAGAGTCCTTTCAGATCACCCTGGTGTCTGCTGAATCTGGTGATGGGAAGCCGGGCTCCACCCCTACGAGTGGTGCAAGCATTGACTCCAATAACTCTGTTAACACTGTCACTGTAACGGCAAGTGACCACCCTTATGGTACGCTCCCACGTACCCCCCAAAAATAGAACTTTTACAGTGTTATGTTGGTTTATTTTGACTTCAATGGTCAGCTGAACATTAAAGCTTTTTTCCTTCTCCCTCTTGTGGAATATTATTTTACAACATGTATCCTCCGCTACCTTCTTTGTTATAATATCAAACTCAAAGTCACACACTTTGCCCTCACTAGGCCTGCTGCAGTTTCAGCCCACACCTCCAGGTGAAGGCTTAATATCTCCAGCACTGGAACCTGCTCATATCACTGTCAATGAAGAAGATGGACAAGTCCGTCTGGCAGTGGCCAGAGCCCAGGGTCTGTTGGGCAATGTGATGGTAGGCTACAGGACAACCCCCTTTACAGCGTCAAGCCCTGAGGACTATGAGGTCAGTTTACTGACGGGTTGATCAACTGTATGATCATTTTGGTACGGCTTTTCCTTTCAGCTTTCTTCTTTAATTTGCTCCTGTTTCTCTCTCTCTCTGTCTTGGTAGGATTCAGATGGCATTCTGGACTTTCTGCAAGGCGAGAGGTTGAAGTTCATTACTGTCACTATTGTAGACAATCCTGTGCCTGAGCTGGACAAGATTTTTAGAGTGGAGCTCTTCAATGCTGATGGTGGAGGTGAGAAATCCATGCTCAAAATCCTTTCAATTGCATAAGCCTGTTTTTTTCTTTTATAGTCAGTTTTAATCCTAGTACTTCAAATTGAAACGTCTGTAAATTGTTGTGTTTTCCCCTGATTAGCTGAAGTCACCCTATGTTTTGCCTTACTGATTTGTGTGTTTTGTGATTTGTGTGCTGTGCTGCTTCCTCTACTCCTGCCTACCTATCCTCCTTTCCATTTGCCTTTGGTCCTCTGGTGTGATTTTACCCTGATTTGACACTTGTGTGATCCTGGTGTGTGATCCATCAGTGGATCAGTTTCTGCATAGTGAAGGAAGTGGTAGTGGAGAGAGTGACTCTGACTTTCTTCTTCCATCCTATCACCATCGTGGTAAGTTTCCCCTTCCCTTTATTCCCTTTACTCCCTTTACTGCTTCTTGTCTCCATTCCTCCATTCCTTTACCCCAAAAACTATTTGGATCTGTTTTTAGACTCAATATTTATTATCTGTAGACAGTATTTGCTTATGTTTATCCCACATATATAAATATTCTGGCAGTTTGATTTTGCTTGGATAAAATAAAAATATTTGCAAAATGAAAATAAAACCATATAATTTAGCTATTGCATCAAATATTCCTAACACTCCACCAACTGACTTCTCCAATGTGTGAAATGAATGATAGTAATAGTATTCACAATCTGGCTACAAGCCTCACAAAATTCCACCGACCTACAATCCTAAATCAAGTCTTAAATTAGACATTGGTTTAAGCGATATAGATGAATTCTTACCAAGTCTGTGCAAATGCATGTATATGTGTATCGGTGTGCACATGGAAGTGCACATGTCTCATTGTGTGTGCTATTTACATTGCACTGTGACCCCTGAAGTAAGCAGAGAGGGATGTGGGAAAAGTAAATAGCCTTTCACAGAAACTGGTGGTGAGTGTGTGATATGAAGTGCTCTAGGCCTTAGTACTTTACACTGGCAGTTTAGAATTCTTTTTACCTTTCTGGAAAAAAAAATGTGTATGTGAGGCTGCTTCTCATACACTTGACCTCATTTTTATGTAGTATTACAAACCATCGTCATTACCATGAAACCATATTGAAATCACCTGTTCCATATGATTACAAAATGATCGTCACAAATCCAGTGCCATCAAGGTTTACTTTTATTTATGTCAAGCTGAATATTTTTAAAGTAACATGGGATCTGGTACTTTTTTGTGTAGCCAGCTTGGGAGTTGCATCACACATCACAGTGACGATTGCTGCCTCTGATGATGCCCATGGAGTATTTGAGTTCAGTCCTGATTCTTTGTCTGTTGATGGGACAGAGCCTGAAGATGGCCGCAGCTCTGTCTTCCTACAGGTCAGTCCAAGACACAGTATAGACTTTAAAATACCCACCACATAAGTAGATAGAGTCTTCTTTGTCTTTCCATTGGCAAATAAAGATGATGATTCACTGCTTTAATATGCACTAATGTCTTCTGAAGCGAGTGTATAATATGAGATTGTTCACCAATTAAATTTTGTTTGTGCTGTCTCAGGTGGATCGGTCCTTTGGTGACCTTTCCAATGTCACTGTCTACTGGGAGGTTGATCCCAGTTCAGAGGGGGAGCTCGTCAGCCGTTCTGGAAATATTACTTTTGGTGTTGGTCAGACAACAGAAAACATCATCATCGATGTGGCCCAGGATGAGATCCCTGAGCTCGACAGAAGCTTCAGTGTGTCCTTGGTTAATGTCTCCAATGGCCGTCTGGGTGTCCAGACATCTGCTACTCTGACTGTTCT
>JAPTMW010000029.1:24005164-24026037 GCA_029822955.1 Ostorhinchus angustatus
ATTTTAACACCCTTGTTTAACACTGATCTGGATAGGGACCAAATACACTCTAGAGTAAAGTTAAAATCAACTCTATTCGTGTTAATTTGACACAACAAAATTTACTGTGTATAAATATATTTGAGTCAAATGTTTATTTTACATCTGTCAAAATAACACTTTGACATGTAAATGCATGTAAAGCAATTAAAACTGTTCTTCTTTTTCTCTTTGAAATTCACTTGACACAAGTCTGTTACCCAAACTTGAGTTCAGAAAGCAGTCTCCATAGGATTTCTGAGGAAGTTAAAATCAAGCCAAATCAAATGCTGTTCCACTAATAGAAATCACATTTCATAATATCCTTATCTAATTTATACAAACTGATAGAATCGATTGCAACAGCGCTTATTGCTGCTTTACTATTTACTGTTAAACATTGGGTTTTTTTTGCAGCAACTGTCAACATCCTGGCCAGTGATGATGGACATGGTGTCATTTCCTTTAACACCAGTGAACAGTTCTTGCTGAAGGAGCCCACATCAGTGTCTGGGCTGAGTGAGAGTGTGGCCACGCTGTTTGTTGTTCGAAACCCTGAGGAAGGCACATTTGGTACTGTAACTGTTCAGTTTACCATCACTGATTCCAATGGCAGCCTAGCAGAGGGTGACCTGAGGCCAGCTCAAGGGTTTGTGGTTCTGGAAGATGGAGTGAGGTTTAAGGTGAGGGACATATGCAAGATAATTTGCAAAAGATCTAAAATTATGTCGTATAATGTACATTGGCAGTCATTGTTTAATTGCTTTTACTTTTTAGATGCTGGAGATTTGGGCAGTGTTGGATGCTGAGCCTGAAGCAAATGAAACTTTCACATTGACCCTGTCCAGTCCAACCGGAGGCGCGCGACTCGGGGACCAACTTGACATACTCATCACTGTTCTGGAGAACCTGGCTCCGTCTGGCTTGTTCCGCATTGTACCCTCTCTCAACAGGTTTGTACCAAGAAGGACTGAATCACCTTTAAAATGACTTGTAGTTAATGTCATGAACTGCATGTGTGTTGTTGAATCATGGTCAAATAAACACAAGGACGTGAACACGTAACGCTACAACACAGTGACTGTTTTTGTGTGTTTTCATCACAGAACTAACACAGAAGTGGTGGCTGATGAAGGTGGCAGAACAGTCTTCCTCACCGTGTCTCGAAGCAATGGTCTTGATTCATCTGTCAGCGTGGAGTGGGAAACAGTATCTGACACAGCTATAGCCTCTGGTGGGTTGATAGATTTTTAGCAACATGAAGCAATGGTGAAAAAAACAATATAAGTAATTCTGTAAATAATAAACCATAGACTAAAATGAATTATACCAATACAATTGATAAAATAATAAAAAATCATTAACAATAATCAAAATCAAATAAAATATAAAGTGATCACAGGTATAACTACAATGACTAAATTTAAAACATGGTAATATGAGACATTTAGAGTCAAACCAAGTTTCTAAACAAAATGTATACATTTTGCCTATATTGTATAACTAACAAAGCTGGAGTTAGAAAGTTAGTTTAGTGTTTCTGTTCCTTCCATTTAGTTTAATTCCTCTACCCCTTCTCTTGTAAGTATTGCTATCATGATTGTTTTCTTTATGGTTATTTCTTCCAGAGGGTCCTGTGTCTGTGATTGGTGTGTATCAGAGCTTTGAGGACAAACCCACCTCTGCTTGGTGCCCCCTCCCTGAAAAGCAGTCGCTCTTGGCTATGAGGCTGGATAGGAAACCTGCCATTGGATCCTCCTACACATTGGCAACTCTTTATCAGTGGCAGGGTGTTTATGTGCCAGTAGAGGTACGCCAACTGTAGAATTGTCCCTTACAAGCATAGAATCTGTTATAAAGACATATTTGATTTGAAATGCAACAACAATGGGATAATATGAGGTGACTTCAGTTTGGTTTAAAAGTCCTTCTAAATGCTAAAACTTAAATCTCCAAGCAGTTAAAATACTTAGTTTGTTTTAAAAACAAATTTGGGGACATTTTTCTAATCATTTTCAAAGTTATCAATTCGGGTGTTTACAGAGTGCTTGATTATGAAATACTACTAGCTACGATTAAATATATGTACATTAATATAAAAAAGGATAGGATGATGAATATGTCGAGTTGGTCCCACTCTAGGATGAACATTTAATAATTCAGCAATGAGCATCTTAAAAACTCATTCTCCTTTTCTTTCATTCAGTCTGTTAGGATTCAGAACCCAGGCTCTTGTGTTGGGTTTGCAGTTAATGGCTCCACCTATATCGGCATCACACATACCGGGCCTCCCTTCAGCCCTGCTGCCAACCTCAGCATCTTTAAGCTGCAGATGGGCCTCAATATCACACTGGTGAGTTGAACCCCAATTGTCATCCTGTGATCTAGTGTTATATCCACATCATGTTTTGGTCTAGTATCTAAAAGCATATCACA
This sequence comes from Ostorhinchus angustatus, assembly GCA_029822955.1. Taxonomy (NCBI): domain Eukaryota; kingdom Metazoa; phylum Chordata; class Actinopteri; order Kurtiformes; family Apogonidae; genus Ostorhinchus; species Ostorhinchus angustatus. The sequence goes on from JAPTMW010000029.1 coordinate 24,007,619, forward strand.
TTTTAATATTCACCTTGTTCTTTTCATATGATTTCACTTACTTTTCAGGAACAAACCTTAGGTGTTGAAGCATTAGATGTGAAACACTTTTCCACTGACGGCAGAGATTACCTGATAGCATCAAGTCAGGTGAGGCAAACTGTTCCATTCACTCCTATTACCCAGTTATACACTTTACTAGTTTCATTCATGTCAAGATTATTGAGCCTAAGTCTTATTCTATCACTTGATACAGATTTTTGTTTGGACTGGAGGCACCTTCGCTCTGCTGCAAACCCTCAACTTCGAGCAGAACATCCTCAGTGTGACTGTCTTCACTAAAGCATATGTTCTCTACCTAGTAGTTTGCACTGACAACCCCACCACCAGCTGCTTCCTCCTACAGTGGACCAGTGGAAGATTTCAGAATCCACAGCCCCTCCCACTCAGTGGCAGAGCCACTCAGGTGGAGACAATCCACACGATGTCAGAGGACACTCTCCTTCTAATTCTTATTGAAGGTGACCTTACTTGCTTAAAAGAATATACATATTGTCATGGTTATTTTCATGACTGAACGACTGTCCCAATTTGATATTTAGAGAGCTGAAGTCCTACCTCTTTCAACTGTGCTCTGTGGGACCTTACTTCAGAATCAATTTACATAATGGCGAAAGACAATTTCTGAAACTTTTTTCATGCCATCTTTTACACTTACGATGTTTGTCAATATAAGATGTAATTTCAAAAGTCAAGAAAGTTGTGGTTTGTGGTAAAACTTTCGAAGTACTGGACTGCAACTACGACTAACTACTGATGTGAAAGTCTGAGAGGTGATGTCATTATAACTTTGTCTCCATGGTCTGCCACTGAAGTTGTCTTTGCAGCTTCAACATGACTGGACTGTAGTGAATTTCACCTTTTTTTTAATTTCAAATACTTTTTCACCTGATTCTGGAAGAATAAGTTAAAATGTGCCAAGACAGTTGCTGCTGTATTTTCGGTAATGTGTATCATATGTGACGAAAAATGCAGTCTATTGAGTTGTTTAACACAAATCTAGATGTTTCTTTACTATCTTTGCCATGAACCCTGACTTTCTTGGCTCATAAAATGATCTTTTACACTGACAAACATCATATATGTAAATAGTTGTACAAATGAAACAAAATCAAAAAATTACTTGTCTTTTTCCACTGACCACCGTTCATATTTTTTCTGAAGTTTGGCCCCATGGGGTACAGCAGAAGGGGCAGGACTTCACTCCTGTCATGGACCTTGTTTTGCTGCCGCCTCTTTGCTTTTATCCATCCAATAAGTAACACTTAACATTGGGATCAGCATATGCAGCATTACCATGGTGCTTAATAGCATATTAATAACACATTAGCTTTTAATTAGTCATTATAAAACGCGTATTGATGCCTTATTTTGTATCACCAAATTCTGTGTGTATGGGTGGTCAAAAACCCCTTACTAAAGGAAGCAACTCAGCTGAAAAACCGAATTTATGCCCAAAAACATCTTTACTTACTATCAATTACAAATAAGTTGAGGAAGAAGTGTACTTGCAAGATATGCAGAATCATCATGCTGCATAATGGATCAATAAGTGCTTTATAATGCACTATTGTGTTGCTACTATGTATTCTATAAAGCAGTGGGACCATCCAAAATAATTAAAATAAACAAATAAATACAAAAAACTTTTTTAAGACTGTTGCAGAGATTTCATATTTAGAAATGACATTGGAGGGGAGTCAAGTGCACTTAATCTGCAATACGGTAAAATGATGGTTCTGTGTTTTACAATAATGAGATGCTATTTTCTGCGGTTGCATTCTCTGTGTACTTTCTGGTGGATTGTGTGGCACTCCAATGTTGGTCAGGATAGTACAAACAAATCACAGAAACTTTAGAAGTCACACAGGCATATTACAGACAAAACAGATTTGTTGTCTCAACTAAGATGACAAAATTCACAATGTTAGCCAGATCATATATTTATACTACGGTCTGTATATTTTGATGAGACATAATCTCTCTGAGTCTGCAAAAGTGGTGAGTTTTCTTGGTTCAGACTTGTTGTGGGTTTACTGGAAAAGCCTCAGTGTGGAGCAGAGCAGAGCCACAGAGGTTATAATTTGTAAGTCTTGGGTGTGGCAGACAGGCCAGTTCTTACTTTACACAACCATGCTATTCTAGCATTAGAGGACATAAATTTGTGTGCGTGTTTATGTGTCTGTGTCTTTCTCCAGATCTCTCTCCATCCTGTGAGGTGTTACAGTGGAGTTCAGGGACTCCTTCTCCACAGCCGTCTCAGTCCATTCCTCACCCCGACCTCACCTCTATTCATCCCTTCACTGATCCTTCAGGAATGAGTGAGCCAAACATCATAAACTAGTTTCTGTGTAAAGAAATAATAACATCTGATATTTTAAAACAGTTGTATTTCCTCTATGTCATAACATGCCCTTACAGAACTGGGAACTAAACTTTGATGCCTTTATGGAACAGTGCTTGTAGCATATATACTGCCTTTATACATTGTTTTTCCTGATAAACCACAATTTTAACTTGTTGAAAGTGTTTATTTATATTGTAAAACTGGTTTGGGTGGTAAAATTCTATGGAGCTGAAATATAAAACTTCAGACCATGTACATTTGTGATATGAAATTGCTTTGAGTTCATAAATATGCAGTTAATTGAAATAATTTGTGTGAAATGTATAGCTTACATTTGATTTGTCATCAACAAAGTTGTTTAGGAACTGGTATTGAAGCCAAGTTATCAGTATTACAAATACCCAAACCAATTTGCTTATTAAATTGTCCATATCATAATTTTCTAAACCTGTTTTTTTCCCTCATAGCTTATGTACTGCTAGCTGGAAGAAATGGCTCATCACTCTATTCCTGGAGGTCTGATGTCAACCTGCTTACAATGATCCTGAGAGCCCCTCCAGCCATTAGCTTTCTTTCTCTCACAGTCCCTTCCCTCAAAACCAACAAGACTCTGTTGGCCTCTGCTGAAGACAATAGCTCTACTGTTTATGAATTCACTTCGGTCTCCAACCAGTCTGACTTCATCCCCAGGTGCCTAATGTGGCTTTTGTGTATGTGTATGTAGCATAAAGACAAATAATATTGATTTAAACACAAAGAAAGTGACATGTTGTATGTTTTTTTTTTATTTCATTTTTCTTTTTTAGTTTTGGGGAGTTGTTCTTTGCACCTGGTGACAGTGAGCTGGAAATAGCAGTGAATGTGATAGATGATGACATCCCTGAGGTAGAGGAGCGCTTCCAGGTTAGCCTGAAGAATCCAAAGGGTGGAGCTGAGATAGGATTTGGTGGTCAGGTGACTGTCATTGTCCCAACCAACGATGATGCACATGGAGTCATCGGCTTTGCACCGGTAAGCAGATAACAAAGGTAGAAGTACTCACACCAGTAACTTAAGGTAAAATTAGACTTATCAGTGTAAGTAATGATTAGGAATTCAGTGTTACATGACAGCTGGTAACAAATAAAAAAATATCATAGACAAAATTCAAAGTACTTCAAACATAAAAAAAGGCTCATTATGTGAATTGGCTCCTTTCAAAAGATGGTTTGTACACTTCCAAAAATGAAACTATTGTTTTTAAATACTGTCCTTGAGTAAATCCACTTTTCATCTCACTGCTTGCAAATAAACATGCCGATGTCAGATGGAATGTGCCTTTTCTAATGTCATAGCTGCTGTAAAACCATAACATTTTGTCATTGTCTCACCCTAGGATTCCCTGTACATGGAGGTTGAAGAGTTGCTACAGAATAATCAAATTTCTCTTATTGTGGAGAGGAGAAGAGGTACTTTTGGCAGACTGACTGTTCACTGGGCTGCTAATGGCAGTCTAACAGACATTTATCCCACTTCGGGAGTGGTGAGTCAACTTTGCCTTTCAATAATCGAAAGACTCATAATGTTAACTCATGAAATGCTTAACAGCTTCAGAATTATATGTTTTGCTATTCACAGCTTGAGATTTACACATAAAGCGAACATTTCTTTTCTGTCATAGGTCACGTTTTCACAGGGCCAAACCATAGCCATCATTTCACTTGCTGTGATAGCAGATGGTGTGGCAGAGCTGAGCGAGAGCATCACTATCACTGTCATTGATGTTACAACAGTGGGGCTGCAGGACCTAAAAAAGGCAGCAGTCATTGACAAGCAGCGGGCACAAGCTCTACTCACGATCCTACCAAATGGTTCTCCCTATGGGGTCATTGGATGGCACCTGGACTCCCAGTTTACTCTAGCAAATGAACCACAGAGTAAGAATTTCTGTTCTTAAAGCTGATTAAGATCGGGTGATTAATCACTGAATATGCATTATGACGTAACTGACTGACTGATATTATTGCTAATCTCTTCAGAGATACAGTTCTCTACATTCTTTCCTTTGGTCTGAAAGAGTTGCTCTGAGTTGGTCTAGTTTAGCCAGTCATGCATATTTTTGGGTCGGATTTTGAAAGGGTTACGGTAATCACACTTTGAGAATTACTGTAAAGAAGATCTGTACTTCCAGGATTTGAAGCAATTTAGGATTTGTCTCAATCTGTGCTTTGGAGTCTGGCCCAGAGAGGTCCACAAACTGGAGTAAGATACCTACGTAATGTCCTTCAAAAGTCCAGCCTGTATTGGATTTCTGCTGACTTTTATTGCCATCTGCCAAATCATGACAGGTCTTTGGAGTGTAAAAGTTTGAAATGTGTTTTTAGTGCTTTATGTAACCTCTCTGTTCTCCCAATCCGCAGAGGCTCCAATCAATGTGACACTTACTTTAGTGAGAGAGCAGGGCTTCTCAGGCGATGTTGCGGTCCACTACCAAACAAGGCCTGCCCTTTATCAGCCACCATCCAACCAGGCAACCGCAGGAGAAGACTACACTCCCAAAACTGACACCATCGTCTTGATAGACAGTGCGACTGTCGCCTTCATCACTATCACAATTCTGCCAGTAAGAATTTAATTTAAAAAAGAGTTGGATGATCTTCATAAAAATATATGCAAGGAACAACAACAACTTTAACCATCCTACACCTCCCACTCATTTATACTGGTTGTCATGATTGGTGCATTTTTCTTGCCTTATGAATAAAACCATAAAGCAATTCTGTGACCAATAGATGAACTCTAAACCATCCACATTGTCTGGTACTTGAAATAATCTTCTGCACCAATTTACCATTTCTCGTTCTCCATTTTCCTCATTATATATCTATTTATTAGTGAAAATACAGGTATAAGACAGCTCTCAACAAGCGTGAATCTGACGTTCTTCACAGGGACGTGTTATTATTTCATAGCTCCTTGAAATATCTGGGCTTTTACAGAGTGACATACATAATCAAAATACACAGTTTTCAATCAATACACTGCACTACAGAAATATAAAACAATGAAATACATAAAACAATACAATATGTTTTTGACTGAAACACTCACTGTCATGCTTTCATTCTTTTTGGCTTCTTCTCGGCTCTTTCCTGTACCACTCCTGCTCAGTTTTCAGTGTCACTGCTTGGCCCAGTGATGTCCATTCAATCCTCCTGCTAATGAGACTTTGATTAGGTTGTGTGCATGTGTGTGTGTATACAAATAATTTGTCATACACAAGTTTCATTATGTGGAGCAGTGCTATACTGATGTTGGTGCAAATAGACAAAGAGTAGTTATATCAGTATTGAAAAGCTTTGCCAGTGTCACTGTCCCATGTTATTTTCTACAGTTAAAACCATAAGACAAAATTTAGTTGATAAGATGAATTGAGTAGGTGTCCAACTAACTAACATGCATGTTTGTTTGTTTTTTTCTTGTGTTAAGGATGACATCCCAGAGCTGGCAGAGAGTTTCCTGGTAAATATCACCAGTGTGGAGCTCATTAGAGGGTCAGTCGGAGCAGGTCAGCCCACTTTGAAAAGACCCGGTATGGAAGTAGCAGAGGTCACCATCCAGGAGAACGACGACCCCCGAGGGATTCTGCAGCTCAATATATCTGAGGTAAATTTCTGTGACTTGGACCAGAATTTATCAGACAAAAACACTTGTGTATGTTTGGTGATGAGCTTGAACAGTAACTATATTAATACATGATTAATGTAGATTTTTACTCAAATTAAGTCTCATTTTTCTCATCATCACCCCACATCTTGTCCAGGATACTGTACTGGCCTATGAAATAGCACCACCAGACAATGTCCTCCATCTGTCTGTGGTGCGACTGGCTGGTACAACTGGAAGGCTGGTCGTCTACTGGGAGGCTCAGACAGTTACAGCTGATCTTAATGATTTCAGCCCCATCTCAGGGAATATCACCTTTCAAGATGGCCAGGTAGATGGATACATTGCCCAGTACTAAAATAACCTTGCATCAAATTACAACAAGCATTAAGTGTCCACAGATCAATGCTTAAACTTGTAACTTAAAGGTGTATTATCTTTGGATTTTAACTAAGGTTTTTAATTAACTTGTGTTTTCAAACTATAATATCTAGGATGAGGGCATTATTGCCATCACCATCGTGGATGATGAGCTGGTGGAGACTGCTGAGACCTTCACAGTAAATTTGCTCCGTGTGATCGGGGGTGCCCGCCTTGGAGATGTTACCTCAGTCACTGTTAATATTCCTCCTAATGACTCACCTCTTGGACGATTTGGATTTCAAAATCTGGAGGTTAGCTTGAAATACTGTACACACAATTAATGATACTGTACTTTCTCCACCACCATACAGTATTTGGTCATCCAGTACCCCACATTACAACACAATAACACATTAACCAAATCAAAATTTTTTCCATCTCCTATATTTTGAAAAAATAAAGCACAAACAGTTTATCTAGAGGAATGGTTGGACTGATTTCTTTCCTGACTATTTACTGAATTCTGATCCATTATTTCAAATAATCACCTTAATTGCTCTCCTCTTAGTTTACGATCAGTGAGCCAGAATTTGAGGATGATCCTGATTCTGTGGCAACGCTGACAGTGCAGCGTAGTCCCAGTGGTGTTGGAGCAGTGACACTGGCGTGGCAGCTAGAACAAAAAGCAACCAAAGACCTCTCACCTTACAACGGAACCATAGTTTTTACAGAGGTACAGTAAAGAAATGATATCATCATGTTATCATCCTTTCTAATTACTTCAGGGTAACCTTTTAGTCAGAAATGATAACATATCACTCACTACTTCTTGCTAGGTGTCATTTTATATAATAAATATATGTGCATGAATATGATCTAAGTTTCTTCAAGACTAATCAGTGCTTTTTGTCATTTCCAGAATGACTCCATGAAGACATTTGTGATTAGAGCCCTCGCTGATACCATTCTGGAAGGAGATGAGCAGTTCATTGTCCGTCTGTTTCCTGCTGAGAGTGGTGCTGTCATTGATCCCTTAAGTGGTTAGTATTCAGAATGACAAAGTCAATAGGCCAAAACATTGATTGGTGTCTTTGTCTGGACTGTCTGTCATTGATTGTTTAATGTTTTTTCTTTCCCCTTCTTTATCATGTACTGACCAGGCTTGGCCACCATCACCATCCGGGCAGAAAAATCTGCTTTAGGGATTATTGGAATTGCCGAATCCTCCAGAAGGCTCGTCATGGGAGAACCCCAGGGGGATTATAATGGGAGTGCTGTGGTCAGGTTAGAAACATTTAGCATCACAGACATGGGAAATGCCTCAGTCAATCAAGAATTGAATAATAAAATCCTTGTGTATTTGTATGCGTGTTTATTCCCCAGTCTTGTGCGAGGTCCAGGTGTGTTTGGAGAGGTTCAAGTCTATTGGAATATCACTCCAGTTGTGCCATCTGTGTTTGTGGAGATTTCTGGCACTGTGACTATGAAAGACAAACAGTCGGATGCCACCATTATTTTGAGGGTGGGTAGTAATGTAAAATTGTGCAGGTTCCTGAAAAATACTTTCTTTATTCCAAATACAGGCCAATACAAATCATAGTAGTGAGTTTCTCTGCACTGAAAGTAATGTCCCTGTCATACTTATCATAACATCAGGCTGTAGATGATGAACTCCCAGAGGAGCGTCGTGAGTACCAGCTTACCCTGACCTCTGCCACTGCCGGACTGGATGTCAGCCCCACAGCTCAACATGCTACAATTACTATGGCAGCCAGTGATAACCCCCATGGCCTGTTTTCATTCACCCAAAACCAGATCACAGCAAATGAGGATCAGGGAATGGTAATGCAGCAGAATGACATTACTTATAAAGCATCAGTTGCACTAATGTTGTCTAAAATTGTATGATTCGCTTGTTTTTCCTCAGGTGAATGTAACAGTGAACAGATCCTTGGGTAGCCTTGGCAGTGTGTGGGTGACCTATCAGACCTCTGGCAGCACAGCGGCCAGCGCAGAGGATTTTACTCCAGCTTTAGGACGACTGCTGTTCACCCCAGGCCAGACCTCACAACAAATCACTTTGCATATCCATGACGATAGCCTTCCAGAGGGTCCTGAAGAGTTTTTCCTCAACATCACTGACGTGGAGCTTGTCAATGTCAGGTAGGGTAAATTACCTGGGATATGAATTACATTTTGCAGTTTGTTTACTAGAATACAGAGCAGAAAAAGTGCAACAATTTTTTAAGTATGTTCATCTGGCACTCTATTCATACACTCTGCACTACACAGCCATAATTGTGTCCACATTATGTTGAGTTGAGACTGTCAGTTATGCTTAATTCTGTGTCTCCCTCTGGTGGTCAGTGATGTGGACTACACAGTGAGAGAGTCAGGTCTTCAGTTGGATCAGCCTCCAGAGATAGGCATCATCTCTTCTCTATCTGTTATCATCTTAACGAATGACAACGCTGAAGGAATCCTGGAATTCGACCAGGGCTATGTCAACATTACAGGTAAAAATCCACCATTTGTCAAGCATGATGCACCTGCTGTTGAAGATTGCCATGATAAAGTTAATATGAAGAGATACTGACAGAATTTTTTCTCTCTTCAGTTGAGGAAGATGTTGGCTCGCTATTGATTCCAGTGGTCAGGAAAGTTGGCTCATATGGAACAGTTTCTGCTCGGTACTTTTCTAGAGGCCTGAGTGCAACCCCTAATGTGGACTACATCTTGTCTAATGGCTCAGTGACGTTTATCCATGGACAGAAAACCAGATATATTAATGTCACTATTCTAGATGACCTAGAAAGGTGAGAGGATGAATTAAGAAATGGTGACTTCTATGATAATACGCTGTATATTTCTTTTCTGTATGGAGTAGAATTTTGATTTATTTATTAATTATTGAAACTGTGTCTCAAGAGAAATCCCAAAGAACTTGCAGTACCAAGCAAACATGAAAAATGTACACTGGAGACATAATGTATGTAATATGTAAATTGTATTTTCCAGTGAATATGCCGAGATTTTTGAGGTCCTGCTGTTTGGAGCGACGGGGGGAGCAGTTCTTGGTGCTCAACATGTTACCTGGGTAACCATCGCCAAGAGTGACTCTCCAAGTGGAGTGGTTCGATTTGTCAACGAGAGCCTAATTACTGTCATCAACCCGAATTCCACTCTCAAAATCAGCCTTGTTTTGGAGAGAGCAGGAGGTCTAGTGGGTAATGCAACGGTAAGACCAGCAAAATCTTCCTCCAGACAGTCAAATAATACCATCTTGGTCATATTTTGACTATCTAAAACTGTTTTTATTGTTCGACAGGTTGCTTGGATCATTCGGGGTCCGAACAGCGGAGAGGTCCTTCCTCCATCTAACACAGACATTAAGGAGCCTGTGAATGGTTCCTTCTTTTTCATGGATGGAGAGGAAGGTACACGCACTATAGAGCTGCGGATTCTTCCTCATGGGGAGGTGGAGGTGGAGGAGACGTTTGTTGTAGAGCTCAGCATTCTGTCCGGAGACATGGATGTAGATTCTCAGGCTGGAGCTGTAACACTGAAGGTACTTGTGTGATTGCAGCATTGATTTTACTATCATGAAATGAATATGGTAATTATTTAAGGGTACAACAACAATACAGAGCAAGCTACAAGATTTCAATTCAATTTGATTTTGTAGGTTGTGTAAGATTGTTGAGATTATTTTAAGATTTGACAAAGTGAACCCCATAATTTTTCACCTCGAAACCTAAAAGACACACCATTAATTGCCATTTTGATCGACTCTTCCTCTGTCACACCACTGAAAGATTTGTTTTTGTCATTTTTTGACGCTATGATTTTTTTTTTTGTTTCTCTTACATTGTGTTTTTATCCTATTGTTTTTTTATATCATTGTAAACTGTCTTTTTTTGTATTTTTGTCTCCTAGATTGAGAAGTTTGGTGACCCAAATGGGATAGTGCAGTTTACTGAGGATGCTCTCACAGAACGTGTCTACAATGAATCCACAGAGGCAGAGGGCCCACACAATGTATCCTTGTTGATTACACGCAGAGAGGGCGTCATGGGGAACATTACGGTGAGAGTGCAGCAGTATGTTTTTAATAGCTCTATATTGAGGATCCGCTACAATATGTCAATGAGCAAAAGAAAAGCAAAAACCACAAAAATCACTTGAACACATCCACTACCACTACTAACTAATTAGCTAAATAAATGAATAAAGCAATAGTGCTAATAACTTTTGTATGTTCTTCTATGCCCAACATTAATATGTCAGTTTGTTAAACATGTACTTTCTTTTTATCCAAGGTCCACTGGCAAATTAAAAGTGACGCCGACATAGCAGGGGACTTCCTAGCTTTGGCTGGCTCAGTGATTATCCCCGAAGGCCAAAGGGAAGCAGAAATTGTTCTCAGCCTGATGCCCGACACAGTGCCAGAGCTTGAGGAGCTGTATATTGTCCAGCTCACAGCTGTGGAGGGCGGTGCTACCCTGGATGCCAACCCAAATTTAATCAGCACAAGCATCAGGTTTGTTGTGATACTTTAGCTACATACTGTTTGTTAGCTTCCATGTTAAAAATTAGAGCTCTTATTAATATACATTTTCTCTCACTTTAGGGTGCAAGCCAATGATGAGCCCCATGGTGTTTTTACTCTGAACCCTGAGCAACAGTCTATAGAAGTAGAGGGGTCAGGGTCAGAGGTCAGAAGAGTCCTGATAATGAATGTGACACGACTTGCTGGGTTGTTTGGCAATGCCAGTGTGGGCTACAGGATCAGAGGAGCCATAGATGAAGTGATGGATATTAATCAGATACTGGGAGGACAAGCTGAGGGAAGGGTGCTGTTGAGAGATGGAGAGGCCTTTGTTACAGTGACTGTACCCATCAGCAACCAGGTAAGAAATGCTAAAAACACTGGTGCATGTATTCAGAAAAATTGTGAATGCAATGCCTAATAGCCTAGTTAATGTTGTGTATTTTATACATACACCACAGTTGTTGTTTTCTCTTTGTAGGTGTTTTTGTTTGTGGGTGAGCGTTTCACAGCAGAGTTGACTAATGTGAGATTAGAGAGTCCACTCCAAGGCTCTCCACCTCGACTCCATTATGAGTCCAGCATTGCTACAGTGACTGTACCAGAAAAAGCTGCCAGCTCTGAGGTAAGCCAAGTTTGAGGAGTTTTTTGATTTATATATAATTTATCCCTGAAGGAGAAACTCTTTTTAATTCTTAAGAGAAATAATGTAGTAGAACCTCTGTATTCAAGTAAAATTATTTTACCGTCAATGTTTCATGGATACGCATCATGCATCTCTGCTTGAGACCGCATGTATTGTCTATTCCCTTTGGAATTCTTTTTACACACTGTTAATATTGCACATCAAACAATATACAATACAGTAGTATGGATTTTTCTTCAATCCAAGAGAGAAATTAGATGGACCAAATTGATGTAAGAATCAATTAACATCAGTTTGTTTCTACTGGAGAACAGTTTTGGACTATATGTTTCTGATATATTTTAAAATTTGTGAACTTAAGGTATTATTATTTGTGTTACCAGTGATACAAAACAATTCCCCCTGGATATATGCACATACATCATGCAAGTAACTTACAAAATATATCTTTAGAATTATTTTCATTTGTATTATTTCATACTGTAGGTAAGTGTAAGTGTTTTCTGCTTTCATGATTTCATGAGAAGCACCATCTACTTAACTGTCTTCTGTTGTGTAGGTTGGGTTTGCCTCTGTAGCTCTGAAGGTTTCAAATATAGAAACCGGTGCTTGTGAGGCAGCGGTAACACGAACTGGGCTGTTTGGGGACATCACGGTGCAGTGGAAAGTTGGGTATCCTTCAGGTCAGACCCCCCCTGGCTTCAACCTAGGAGCTGTCATCCCAAGCACAGGTGAGGCTGCCAAAATGAACATATGACAGTGTATTATATCTTTCTCTTTTATGGCTCATGGTACCATTTTACTATTTCCACATGCTAATGCATTAATTAGAACCCTGATCTCAGTTTTTGTCAAACGGCAACACAGAATATTCACAGTATGTGTGTTTTTTTGTTTTTTTTTTACTAATGTTCTGTATGCTTTGTTTTCAGGCTCACTGACACTTGCCCATGGAGAAAGAACTAAACCAATATCTTTAACAGCCATTGCTGATACATTGGAACCAGCTGCCTATGCTGTACACCTCACTGCTGCCACCTCCAGTTCTGCAGCCGCCGGTTCTGTGAAACTCAGGTAACAGTTAAACAGTGGTCCGACAGATAAATGTGTCTGAAAAAGTATGTTAAAAGCAGTCTTCCTACCATAATCTACTAATTTCTGCTTTTTATTAGTGAGAAGAAAGAATGATTTGACATGTTAATATACACATGGCTGTCTTTGAGGTCCTTCCACCTTATGAGAGCAATGCTGTGCAAAGAATATTATATTAGCATAAATAAGCAGTGACTGAGAAATTATTGAATTTAATGGCTGAGTAATTATAAAAGATGCTAATTCCAAATGAGACATTAATAACTGCTTTATAATGACTTACCAAGCGTCAATTAGTTAATCGAGAATATGTATATGCATTGTTTTGACACCATATTCTAAACCTCTTAAGACTGGAATTATTTTGTTTGTCCATGTAGCCTCACTCGAGTGTCTGTGTCTCTGTACAGGTCAGGATTCACTGTAGCTGAAGTTGAACCTCTGGGGATTTACCAGTTTGCTCCTGATTCCCGTCAACTTGTCATTGCAGAGGACATCCAGACTATAACACTTTATGTCCAGAGGCTTTATGGTTCCCGTAGCAACAAGACTCATTTGTCCTATACAACAGTACCAGGCAGCGCAACATCAGGACAGGACTTTATTGCCGTCCCAGACGGACGCTTGGTCTTCGACTCCCCTCACCAAGCTAACGCTTCTTTCCACATTTCAATCCTTGATGACTCCCTTTCAGAGCCTGAGGAGTACTTCCATGTCAACCTTACAGATGTTAATGTTCCTTCTTTGGACACATTCTGGTCAGATACGCCTCCCCGTCTTAACCCTCAACACAGACAGGCTACTATTACCATCCAGGCTAGTGATGTGACAGGCGGAGTGCTAAGTATTGGGCCCGGTTTGGTCCACGTATCTGAGGACAGGGATATGGAGACCCAGCAGGAGCGGAAGGTGGTTCTGAGGGTACGCAGGTCTGACAGCCTGGCTGGATCTGTGAGGGTTCGGGTTCAAGCGTATGGAGGTTTGTCATCTGCTTGCTTACACTATACTGTATTGTGTTGTAATTTGCTGTTATGTTTTACATAGTGTTTTTTGCTGTTTGGTTTCAATCAGATGGAAGCACAAGACCTCCACCCTTTAGTCTGGAACCTGTTGGGGCCCTTGCAAAAGAAGAACAGGACTTCCGCTTAGAGTCCACTATCGTGTCCCTGCAGGCTGGTGAGAATGAGGCGGAGGTCATCCTCTTCATCCTGGATGATGAGGAGCCTGAGGGACAGGAAGTATTCTACATCTATCTCAGTGATCCTGAGGGAGGGGCACTCATTACTGACCACCCAGACCAGGACTTTGGGACTTTTGCCAAGATCACCATCCTTGGTAAAGTGACTAAGTAAAAAGATCTTTAGTTGATTCAGATTGAGATCAAAAGTAATTTTTTTTTTTTGAGGTATGTTTCAGTTTCTTTGTAACAATTTATTAATCCAGAATGTGTCTTTTGGGCTGGATTAAGTGGAACTTCACAGATACAAGATATGTCTTATCTTACTCAGTCATTATGGTTGATGCACTTAAGTTTTGCAAATCATGATGATTTGTCACAATAAAAGTAGTCTGTCTGCTGTTTTAGACATGTTGGAACTAAAGCAATACTGCTTATATGATCACTACAGTGATCAGTCTGTTCACTTATTCTACATGTATGACTGTGAATTGAGTAAACTTTATTGTCATACAGTTTATGGAACATGTACAATGTCGTGTGGCTTCTTGAACTTGTGCAGACATAATAAATCAAGCAATTGAATTACCAGACCAAAGATATGAGGTCAAGTAAAACATGACAATGTGGTTGTACAGTTATGAGCAACCAGTCTTCTGCATCATTGATTGTCACCGTTTCTGTTTTGCTGTCTTTTTTTCACCCTTTATCCAGGGAGTGACTTCCATAATGGTATAATTGGCTTTAGTCTTAATTCTCTAATGGGCCAAGTTCTGGATGAGGATTCAGACAACAGAACTACTCTGCTTTACCTACAGAGACAAGAAAACAGGTGATAACACTAAACCTTTCACCATGTATCTGTTAGACTGTATTTCATTTTTTCGTATTGCTGTTTGTGTGTATTTACTATACTTTTTCTCTGTCTATTCAGAGCCTTTGAAGATTTGCAGATCTTCTGGAGAGCTACTTTCAGCAAAGAATCTCTAACTCTTCTCAGTAATGGAGTCAATTTAACCAGAGAGTTGATGCAGACCTCAGGGACTGTACTGTGTAGGAAAGGAGAAACAGTTTGTGCTTTTACAGTGGAAGTCCGGAATGATGAGGTAAGAGAAGTAGACCATGAAGGTGTTTTATCCAGGTTATAGGAGAGTTTTCACAGCTTCATAAACAGATGAGTGCAATACAGTGATGAAAATTCATCCCTCTGAGTATTGCAGTGTTTCACAAAGTTAAATGTCCACTCTTCTGTGTTGCTCTAGGAACCAGAGTTGCAGGCGTGGTTTTTAGTGGAGATTTTTCATGTGGGTGATGGTGCTACCATTAATGAAACCACCCGCTTTGCCAACATCACCTTAGCAGAGAGTGATGACCCACAAGGCATTATGTACTTCGCTGTGGGTCACAGACTTCCCATTGCCACCTTGGCTATGACAAGACTGAGTCTTCAGGTCGTCAGACGTGCAAGCACAAGTTCAACTATGACTGTACATTATCGCACTGTGGTAAGTAAAGTTATTAATTACAACCCCCTGCTCTGTATTCACTTTTGTCTAGAAGGTACCATTCTTTATTTCAGGATATCTCATATTTGATTTAGGCCAATACAAATTCTGCAGGCTATCAGATCAAACAAGAGTGTCAAACTTTGTCAATCAGATTTATTGATGAATTTCAATAGATACAAATTAACTGTTTTACTGATGAATCGTATTGTAATTGAAACCATGTGCTGACTCGTGTGTAAATAAAAGCAAGGATGCAACCTCGACAGAACAAACAAAATAAAAGAAAGACAAACAAGACAAGACAGTGCTTGGATGTGGCAGCCACATACATGGGATAAAATACATGATATGAGAATATATCAAGTAAATAAAAAGTAAAAAAAAAACAAAAAAACACATAACACAATTTAGATTTAACCTAAACATTTCAATGCACCATGCTTATCTGCTACAAATAAGTGTCATCACACTTTTTGCAAATATTCCAAGAAGGAGCTTCCTCCTCTTTTGTTATTATTGCAAAGGTGTTTTTGAAGTAGAGCCATGAGCAAAACTGAGTCTAGCATGTAGTTATTTGATGTTTGTCCTTAGCAAATTTCTTTCTGTCCTTCAGTTGTAGTGTCTACATGGATATATTAGTATCAGATTGATTCATTTATTGTAGTCATGGTTCATTTATGCTCATCAAGTTCAAAGAGACCAGAGGTTCTTCTTTTCATCTCATTGCCAAGCTCCCTTTATTTGAGGAATTGCAAGAACAGATGTTTTGGCAAAACTCAGGACGATGTTGTATTCACCTGCGCACACATTATTTGATAGTAGAGATCAAAGGAAGAGAGTGTCTAGAGCACTCAACAAAATATACTGAGACACAAAGCCATGCCATCTCTTTTCATGTGTCAAAATGAAACCACGTTGTGAGACAAAAGGTTTGATACATAACACTTAAGTGATGTGCATTTTAAGTGTTTTCCCAACCTTTTGCACATCCATCTTTCAAGTAATTTCTGTTTATGTTCTTCTGTTCAGTTACAAATATGATTAAAATCATTTGATTTTGCTGTAATGGCCGTCTTTAGGCTTTTAGAGTTGAACAAAAACATTTCTTGTGTTTTTCACCATAGGAGCTTCCAAGAGAAGATGTAGTGGGACCTTCAATAGTCCGACCAGCTAAAGAAGGAAAGGATTTTCCTAAACAGGAGGGCATCCTGACCTTCAATATAGGCCACCTGAACACATCATTAGACATTATTTTGACCCCTGAAACCGCCTCATCATTGCCCACACCGAAGCGTTTCCAGGTGGAGCTCTATAATGCTTCAGGCGGTGCCAGAGTGCATCCTGTATTTGGACGGGCTAATGTGACTCTGGTGTCAAATGCTCAAAGTTTAGCTATATGGACCTTATTGGACCAGCTACATCAGCCTCTTGAAACAAATGCGCTGGACGATGTGTTGGAAGAAGTAATCGATAAGGTCAATACACCTCTCAGTCGTGAGCAGATGACTGCGGTACTCGACGCTTTGGGGAAGGTAAGGAGCTTGTTTTTTAGTATTTGCCAGACAGAGCTGCACCAAAGGGCATACAACATTACTGCTGTACTGCTGTGACAGATCTAAAACCAGTTTGTCATTGGAAAAGGTCTCGGTTGTCACTCTATATGAGTACTGCTATCACCACGCTGCTCTGATGTTGGAGTCTATGTATTGCACTTGCTCAGCCTCCAGACAAGTGGAGACACCACAGTAATTTAATATTGGGGAGTGTGAGAAGGGCTCGAGAAAGAGAGCAGAGACTGAAAAAAAAATGTTTTAGAGCTTGAAATGTGAAACAGGGAAAAAAATGAAGTAAAAGTCAAAAACAGCAAAAATTCCAGACGATGTTTTACTGAAGCCAGTTTAAAAAAAAAAAAATGACAAAACTAAACTTCAGATTGCATTACATTGGGTTACATACTTTTCTAAGACCTTTGTCTCATATGTCAATCTACAATAAATCTGTTTTTTTCCTGGGACAGGTGCTGACAGAAGCAGAGAGAGTTCCATTACATGAAAGTAGCCGAAATTTGACCTATGACCTCCTGTGTGCCTTGGCCAACCCTAGCAGATCCGACACTCGAGGTCTCAACCACCTCGCAGAAGTGACAGAGCGATTTGCATTCTCTCTTCTTACACAAAGCCAGTGTGAGATGTACGTATTCCTGAAGAACAATGTCCCAAATTTTTATGAGATATTCTGCTGTGAAATGTTGATGCTGAGTTTTGAAGATAAAAATGACTGTCGACTGTGTGTTATGTCAAATCACCAAACATTTGCTTTCATTCATCATTTGATTCTTATATTTGATAATACAACTGTGTATTTTTGTGTATTTTCTGCAGAGTGGGTACTGTCATGGATACATGTCCATACATGTCCATCTCTGCCTTCCAATGGTATCCTACACAGATCAATGGACACAAGTTTAGGGGCCGTAATGGAGACTTCTTCCAGCTGCCGGACACTTTGCTGCCAGTTCCAGCTGGCCTTACTGTGGACTGTGGCAACCTCAGCCGGATTCAGCTGACAGAGTACAGAACTGAACACTGGTTTCTCACCAGTGATACCAGTACAGCACTCACTGGGAAGGTAAAGAGACGGTGGGGTGGTTAGAAATTACACCAATTTATTTATTTTTGATTTCTTAGAGAATTGTTTACCTAGTCCACCTCCAATCAAAAATAACCTCTTCAATACTTGCTTGCTTGTTCCACGTTAGACTTTCATGGTAGAGGATGTTCAGAGTTTGATACTGAGGATCTCATCACTTTCATCTGCTCTCACAAAAAATCTGAATCTCTTAGTGATGCAGGAAAAATCCAGTGTCTAAATTAATGTTTGCATTTTCAGAGATTCTGATGATACAGAATATATCACTTTTGTTTTGTTTTAAAAACATATTAAACAGAAATTCAATGCAGAGTATATGTCTTACATAAGGTCTTTATTGAAATTTGGCAGGTCATGCACAGGAGATCAGTCCACAAACCCACAAATAATACCAGAGAGGGAAA
>JAPTMW010000029.1:24103676-24114970 GCA_029822955.1 Ostorhinchus angustatus
AGCAAGGTGTGTATGCATTTGCTAACATCCACACATTAGTATGTATACAGTTCGCTAAACACACTTCAGTGTTAGATTAAAAAAAAAAAAATCTCTCTGGTTCTGTCTCTATATATATATATTTACATTTTAACCAGCAGGCTCCGTATGAGCTTGTGTGTTTTTCTACATCAAATAATCACTCTCTGATTATCTCACTCAATAGAAAGACAAGCACCAAACAAATAGCATGGGGCATCTCCTCCACAAACAAGCCAAATAGATTTTCTGTTTAGCCCAGTCCTTTCAGTACCCAAGAGTCCTTTCTGTCTGTTTTTCTGTCTCCCTGGCTGCATGTGTTTTCATATGTGTACTTCTCCAAGACTCATCCAAATTACTGCCGTTTAAATGTACAAAATGGACCAAGTTGCTTCTTTCATTCTCATCCAGTTTTATTGAAATTTGTCATTCTTTTGGTCTGTCAAACAAATGGCCACAACATTTTGTATCAACAAAAGCTGCTCAGAATTGAGATGCTGAAGAGTAAATCAGTCACACAGCTTTCACGTCGATGCACAATGTTTTATTGTAACATAAACCAGAATCATAGGAAGAAAAGAATGGAAGCAAATATCAAAAAGGCATAAAATGAGTAGAAGACAAATGAGAGAGAGAGAGAGAGAGAGAGAGAGAGAAAGAGAGAGAGAGAGTGGCTACCTCACTAGACAGCAAATGCAAAAACCACCACCATGAGGAAAAGGAGCAAGCAAATGAAGAGTGACATGGATTGGAATAGAACATATGTTGGGCTCAAGCAGCATGGCTAGCTTTCTAGTTTCCTTGAGCTTTTTTTTTTTTTTTTTTACATTCATAGATGTATATGGAGTTGGCCGGCTGGCTAGCTGGCTGGCACTGTTGGCTGCTCAGTGGTCCTGAACCAGCCTATTTGAAAAGCCTGATGTGTTTTATTTGGGCCTGCTTCACACTGTCATCTGCACTCAGAGATGGGATGTAATTGAGAGTCAATTCTAATTTTCATGGAAGCAAGTTGTGGTTAGGAGAAGACGACAGGGGCACCGCACATTATAACACAAGGTCTTTATCAGTGGAAGGCCAAATGATAACCTCAAATTAAGAATAACTAGGCCTACATTATATATTTAATTATATCATGAATTATATCAAATGATCTCCGCCATTGTTATACTCACAGATATATGTTATGTGCTGGACAATGCCCCCCTCCCCCCTGCTCACGGACCTCAATATGTAATTCTACAAGCAACACAACAGAGCTGTATGTGAAGGATGTACAGATAAAGCTCTGAGAAAGTGAAAGTGAGCTCCCCTCACTTTATTATTGGCCGTTTCTCAATACGCATTTTTATCTGTTCTTCCGTTCTCGTGAAACGTCATCAGTCGCGGCCCAAGTACCGTTCCAATTGAAAGTTTGCATAAATCAAGAACGCATGGAAACACCCAGATGTTGTTCTTGTCAGCTAGCTTAAACCAAGGATGCACTGGTTGGTGACTCATATAGACTTGGCTGGCAAATATCCCAAGATGCACTTCATGCTACTCTCGAAAGCTACAGCAGCTTCTATGAAAACTTAATTCAGAAACATTTTTTGACGACCGTAATGAGATGATGTGATATAATCTTAGAACACGAGCGAGAGGCAGAATAGCTAGAAATACATCTTTATTGTTATTTGGGATTCAACGAAATGTATTACAGGTTTAAAAAATATCCAACTCAAAATCGAGTGAGTTTGTGGTGATTTGAGGGAAATACATTTGGGAACAGATGGCAGAAATACAGCAGAGACAGGGAGGAAAGTTCACAAGTACACAGCTGTTCAATTACAGAGGGACTTGTGTTCTTAGGAAGTCTGTTCTATTGGGCCGTTCTTACCAAGACAGTACTCGCCGAGTTCATAGGACCGTACTCTGTGTTCATGGTATTGAGACAGCCATGACTATGTGCTGCCCCCTGAAAACAAATTTGTGGCTAGGGTTGGTGGGTCGACGACAATGATATGTCTGACGACAGGGACACCCTGCTCACGGACCTCAATCTGATCCACGATTGGGAGGGGGGGGGTATGTGCTGAATGATTTATAATGTTGTGATGGACAACACTATTCCCTGATGCATGCACGACAATGTCACAACCCCCCCCCCCCCAGGAGAGTGTCCGCACTCCCCCAGTTGAGAACCAGTGCTCTACTTCACCCATGGTGTGCTTTCTATTATTGTTTATAGATTCCTAGCACCACCAACTACATACTACACATTAGAAAAGCATTACTATTTTTGACATGTCAATGAACTTTTTGCTAATTGTCTTCTTTGTCCTCTCCTCTCCTTTGGCTGAAACACATTTGGATCGCAATATTACTTCAATGAACCCATCCAAATTCAAGGACACTGTTGCCAGTTACCTTTTCATTTCTCTCAGTTTGTATCCCTCGTTCGTTCTTTCCTCCTATCTTTTCACTCGTACTACACGTGATCCGTCTTTGCCGTTCATGCATGGATATAAGCAGAAGAAGTCATTTTTGTGTCAACAGCACTGAGAAGAGAGGAGAAAATAAGGCTGCTCCACATGTGTCTGCTGTGTTTTCTGGTAAATATGCCCAACGTGTAGTAAACCTTGGGAAACCGATAATAGCTAAAAGGAATACTGTGGTTGGGAGACCAGATTCCTGTAATGGTACCATCTGAGACAGTTCCTATTCGAATGTGCGTGCATACATGTGTGATTGAGAATTTGTATCTGTATGCATTTATCTTATTCATCTAGTTCCGTAGCATAGATTGAGCTGAACTATATATTTTGCATTTGACTGTACTCATGTATGTTGGGCATTTGGGGGCCAGTAGCTCATTGCTACACTGTTCCGACATAACAAACACTTTGACACTCATGTGTAGCCCACTCTAACAGATTGCCAGTGAGGCTATGGAGTTACAGTATGGCTCTTGGGTTAGGTAGGGAACTGTACAGTATGTGCTGGGGGCAGGGAGCGGCTCAGCAAGGCAAGGCCCTTCTGTCTCCCTGTCATCGCCTTGTGCCATTGGGGGTTGAAAGTGCCAGTGTGTGTGTGTGTTTGTGTGTGAGCGATGCAGTGATGCGGGTGGGCGCACAGCCGAACGGGCACTTGACTGGCGCTGTGGCACTTAGCTTGCGCGTAGCTGCGGGCTTGGCTGTGCTCCAGGTTAACTCGGCATGCTGTGAGGTTTTTTGTATCCATGTGCGTTGGGTGATGTGGCACCAGATGCCACTCAACGTATCCAAATCCTGTTGACATTTGGAGCGTGGGCAAACGGGCACACAGGAAGGAAGCAGCAAAGAGGAGGGAAATTTAATTAAGATGAACAGCATTTTCTGCCATTGTTTTGCTGTGCTGTGCGATAGCGGTCGCACATGCAAACACATAGGCTTATGCAAACACAGACACAAACACAAAAGATCATGTGATCCTTTTGTCGCCACGTGGACTTCAGCTATATGTGTTTTTTTTTTTTTACACACTTTGTGGGAAGCTGGCTGATAAAGAGAACAGAGAGCAAGGTTCAGGAGAAGGGAGGAAGAGGAAGGAGTGAAGCATAGAGAGAAGTTGATTGAGAAATGAGCTAGTGTGTGCATGGATGAGGGGGGTAATTTGATTAAGCAGGCTGGCAGAAGGAGGAAGAGGGAATAGTAGGGTGACAGGTTGATGCCAACTCCTTCTGGCATGGCTTTCACCTCTGCTCCTGACTGAGAGGAGATGGCATTGGAAGGGACACTCACAATATTTGGACTGAGCTTCAAGTGTAAGAGTACAGGAAAGGGTCAGATTAAGATAAAGAAAGGAGTTGAAGGAGGCAAGTGTTGCTGAAGAGGAGAGAAAAAAGAAAGGATGAGAAGGAGAGTCAAATGAGGATTCAAAGAAAACTAGGCAAGATAGAAAGGTGGTGAGTAGGTGGTGATGTGAGGAGACGCCCAGCAGGAGGTGAAAGAGTAGGAGGTGTTGTATAAAGGGCAAACCAGTGGTACCATGTTAGAAAACCCCCATCACAGTTTTTAATAAACTTTTACACAATCAATTTGCCAAATCTATTTTTCTACAGATAAAAATAACACTTTCTAATCACTTTATTAGGGTGTTATGTGAACACCCATGCAATTCTGGTATTTCTACATTTGTTGTTTTTGTACTACCAACACTATGCAGCACTGGCATCTTGTGTATTATCTTTACTATTATTTCATTGTCGCTCTGCTCTGGCATCCCTTCATCCACTTATTTTTCTGTTTTCTTCATTTATGTTTATGCCACCTGCAGTGTTGGGAGGATTGTTTTTGAAATATAAAAGGTTGCAAATTACTTGTTAACCTTAAAAATGTAAGTATTAAGAACAAGCAATAGGTTATATAAGCCTTTCTTATATCACAAGGAAAATAGTGATGAACGTCCACATCTGAAAGGCAATCTTGTCATTAGTGTAGTCAGCTTTTATCTTTATCATATAAACTTAATACTGCAAAAATAGATTCAGATGTAACCCTTTTGATCTGTAAATATAACGTTATTTTTTTCTAACATGTACACAATTACACTTATGTTTCATTTGTAATATAACAACTCTATTACATGTACCTGTTTATTTCCTGGCACTAGCTAACTGAACACGTTTTCACACTGTCACTTTGCAACAAGAAAGTTCTGGGTTTGATCCCAGCGCTGACCGGGTGGGGTCTTTGCATGTTGTATTTATGTCTGTGTGGGTCCCCAGGTACTCCCACCATTCAAAAACATGCACCGTAATAGGTTAATCGGTCACTTTAAATCACTCATAGGTGTCAATGTGAGAGTGAATGGTTGTTCATCTGTATATGTCAGCCATGTGATGAACCGATGATGCGTTCAGGGTGTACCCCCGTTTCAGCCTGTTGGTAGCTGGGATAGGCTCCAAGTGCTTCAGAAAATGAATGAATGAATTTATTTGTGAATCCACACTATTGAGCAGGAGCGTTATCATCACATAATTATCACAGATAAAAGTATACAAAAAATACACAGACTGGAACACCAACATGTTGACTGCTGATAACTCCCGAAATGACATAGACTGTAGACTGTGTTCAAAATGTACTAAGCCTGCTACATACCACTGCCATACTGATTCTTGATAAAATTAAAGTACTATGTGACAATACTGAAAATTTACAGTATGCCAATGATTCATGGATGTATAGAATTCTAGCCAAATTTCTCAGTATACAGCTTAAGAAATCATTGTGATATATGAATCCCAAAGTTGTCATTGGTCATCTATATGTCTTTTGTCTAGTTTGTGTACTCTAGAGTTAGGGCTGACTGTTTATATACTTATATACATTAAATACTAATAAATAGCTCAGGAAATGTAGGTAAAACAGCCATGCACTGTTGGGGAAGACAAGAATCTACACATTTAAGTAGATAGCACAACATGTGCGCACTTGAAAACCCTTAGCCTCACTTCTCAGTGCATGCCAAAGTTTTTGGACAGACAGACGGACGACTAACTGATGACAATGACCTGCGGCCAGTGTGGCCAAGGGTAAAAACCACTTTGCATGATTTGCTGTGATTTTACACAAATGATTTTCAGCAAGAAAAATTCAAACAAACATATAAGTCCCTAATGCTAGGAGAACACTAACACCAGTAATAAATATAATCAATCTCATTTGTATCAAAATATTTCACAGGATAAACATCTGTGCATTTGTGAAGAGCCGACAGGTAAATATTTCCACAGTGATAACCTTTTCATGAATGTTTACATGAAGCATACTGCACTGGATATTGAATAAAATAGCACGTAATGCAGTGTGTGAGTTTGAACTGAGTCATACCGTGTAAATATTTGCTAATTTCTTGGTCCAGAACAATGGATTAGCTCCCCTACTGGCAGCAGAAGACATTGCACAAAATGCCAGATTTAGGCAAAAGAGCCAATGACAGAAAACACCACAGATACAAAATAATTGTTGTATTTGATATGTGATAATGTAACTGGAAAAGGGAAGGTCCATGTTAGGGATAGAACAAGAATATTACACACACACACACTCACACACACACACACACACACACACAAAAACAGTGGACATGGTGTAAAAAATCCCAATATTTACTCTCAGTTCAAAGTAGGACATGAACATTTCTCTCCAGTATTTACGTCCACATGTTTGTTTTTCCTTCATATCCATCTCTACATCCTCCTGTGTTTCATTAACATGTCCAGACTGTTCAGAGATTTTACTGTAAAATGGCAATTCTGGTCACTTTAGCCCCTATAAACAATCGACCAATATTTCTGTTTTTCTGGTGAGGTTGGGCTTAGGAATACACACAGCCTCATTTAGATGCAGAGGGCTGGGGCTGACGTCTAGCTCTCAGGTCTCACAATAATTATTTTAAATTGCTACGAGGAACACAGGTCCTGGTGGGATATATTACCTCTTCTCTAACCAGAGATGAATTTCTCCATCCACATACATACACTACAACCTCCTGGCTACATATATATTTATATATAATATATGTGTGTGTGTGTGTGTCCATGCGTGTGTGTGAGGTCATAAACACAAATGCGCTTGCATGCTTACACGTGTTTGCTGGAGCACATTGTTTGTGTGTGTCTATTTCACAGGGTCAGTGTAATGTATATATTTCAAGAGGGGCTAGCATTAATTTTTGACATGAGACAAGGTCATATGGCTGCATCTGTGTAGCTTAGACATACTGTTTGTTCAGCTGTTAGGATGCCCCGTTGAGTGGATGTCCTATGACTGCTCATTTATAGAAGTGGTTATTTTGATCATATATTTTGAGTGTATGTTTCCCTACAGACTTGAGAATCTACATACACATAAAGAGTTTGATATAGAAGCAATTTATAGCACTTATTAACTTAGATTACACTTTGTTTGGTTTGGTTAGTTCGTTGTTTATGTCGGTGTGTTGTGGATTAATATACATGTATTTCCCCAGTCCCACACCACAAACTTGGAATTTAACTTGTTGTGTTTCCAGCAAATATTTGAGACACATTTTACTTTCTACTGTACACACTATGGTAAATGAGTATGTGTGTGTGTGTGTGTGTGTGTGTGTGTGTGTGTGTGTGTGTGCGTGCCCTCTATGTGTTAAATTCAACCACTTATGGACACACTGAAAGATGCCAGGTCTATTATCTGTATCTCAAACTGCAGAATGTCATTGAGTATGCAAGTGACACCAGCACTCCTCACAATATAGGTGGCATACTGTCATTGTATGACTGTGCTGTGTGGAGAGGAGGTAATGGTGTGGGGTATATATATGAATTTAACAGTCATAGTCCATATGAGCCAAGATGTACAGCTTCATAAACTCAATAGAAAGAAAGACAGAATTACAGAGAGAGAGCAAGATGCGTTCCCTCCTTATCCTTGCATTTCTTAATACCCCCCCCCCCAATCCCTCTCTTTTTCTCCCTTCTTTAACCCACACCTGAACCTGTCAGCTCTGTATTGCAGAGAATTTTCCGGCAGCTCTTCGACATCTGACTCTCGCCCTGGCTGTCAGAGACCGCTGAGGGCAGAGAGAGAGATTGAGGGAGAGAGAGGCTGTACTGATGAATCCTCTCACAGAGCATAGAGTTCACCTCTCAGGTAATCCTATAAAAAGCCAAGGTGAGATGCTCCTCTGCCTCCTGCTCATTATAGCATCTTTACCCTGCACCGCAGCTACTGCACTCTTCCTAGAGGTATATTGGGAAGGGGGCTGGGCAGGAGGGGGCAAAGAGAAAGGGGAAAGGGAGACCTTCTCACTATGCACACAGTGCTTGCGCGTTGCACCACATGCACCACATCTGTTAGACTTTTTTGTACCTTTTCTTCTTCTTCTTCTTCTGCTTCTTCTTCTTCTTCTTCTCTCTCTCTCTCTCTCTTTTCCTTTCTCTCTCTGTGTCCCTCCCTGCTCCCTCCCCTCCTCTCCTATCCTCTCCCCTCTCAGTTCCTTTTTTAATCTTTTATTCATAGCTTAGCAGGTGATGAAAAATTTATGCCCTGAGTCTGGCATTGAAATAAATGCAAAACGAAAACAGAAGCAGTTTATACTGACAGTCTGAATATCTCTATCTAGAACAAGGCTGCTCGCTGCAAATCAGGAAGCCTGGTGCTCTCCTGTTAACTCCGCTGTGTAAATGATGCTTTGTGGCTTCCTGCGATGCCAGAAGATTAGTGTGTTTTGTTTTCCCCCTACTCTCCTCCTGTCATCTTACCAGAGGGGAGGGAAGTGGGCACTTTTTTTTCGGGCACCGTATCCCAAATCTTTTCAGTAACTCCCCTCCCATATCTACTCACCCAACCAGCCAACCAGCCTCACCCCCCCACCCCCCTCCCCCGCTGCCTTGTTTTCTGGGTAGCCGATCAAAGTGGGCGAAGTGTTACATTTGTTGTTCTACATGGTGATTGTATGTATTCTCAGGTGTATTTTCAAGTGTTTGTGTATATGTGTGTAAACCCCACTTTAGCAGGAGCTCTAAAGTCCCCAGCCTGGCTTAAAAACATATCCACCCACACACTCCCGCTCATACAGATGCACACATACCAGTTGGCCCTTACGGCTTGTAAGAAGGACTATCCCTCTCTTTGGAAGTGTTATACAGAGGCTAACTCTCCCCGCTAGCACTGGCATATTGCTGCTGTTGGTTTTGGAAGTGGTATCCCCACCTCCCCCTACTCCCTCAATCCACCCTTCATTTTAATACTCTGTGTTTTATGAAACCTGACCAAGCGATCTGTATTTGCACTATAAAAAAAACAGCTGTGTTGGTGAATATGCATCGTGCAAAAAGTTGTACAGTCTTTACTGTGTGATTGTTAAATGTGTGGAGACCTCATGTTTTCTAAGTGTGGGTTTGTGTGTCCCTTTTTGTGTGTGCGAGATAGAGAAAATATGAAACATGCACATAAACATGACTCTGTGTGTATGCACACTTGAATGTGTGTGTACGGTGCGTTGCGGAGTCCTGCTGTCAGCTGTAATGATGTGTTGTGGTAGAGTGCTGAGAGCGGAGAGGCCGGCTTGGCCTCGGCCACGGATCTAACTACTGATCTGATACTCTCTGACAGCCAGGGATAGGGAGAGAGAGATATAGAAATGGAAAGAGCAGTGGTAGAGGGAGGAAGAGGAGAGCAACCGATTTAGGGCAGAGAGGAAGGGATCGAGGGAAGTTAGGGCGCAGGGAGAGAAAGAGCAGTCAATGAAGAGAGAAGGATGGAGAGAAAGTGAGTTAGAGGAAGAAGAAACTGGCAGTCCACTGTACAACTTCTCATTGTTATATTATTGGACAGTTTAAGAGTTAATGTATGTTTTGATGCATGTATAATTTAATTTTGGTTGCTGATTTCAAGGCAAAACAGTGTTTTCTATAGTGTAGCACTTAATAATCCAACTACAGCAGGGTGTGATCCTCTGGGAATTATCATCAGGGCAATTTTTGTATTAGTGTATGTGTCTAGGACAGTGGGGGTAGTATGTGTGTGTCTCTGGCCCTGTCCCCGTGCCATGGTGCCAGTTGCTGGCAGAGCGTGGCAGTGTGTAGCGAGGACGAGTCGCCCAGCAATTAAATAAAGATCTCTAATTGGCTGCTTCATATTAGGGTCAGCAGCTGGAAAGAGAAGAGAGGTTTGTCGCATGCACTTTTGAACACCCCATATACACACGCATGTACACACACTGCACGCGCTTATGCTCACACTCATATAGTCACATACACAAACACGCACAGCTCCTGAACAAAATTCAATTATTAATGGACTGATTGCTCGAGTGGAGCTTCTCTGGGAATCTGAACCTGCCACACTGAATAAAATAAAACCACTGCTTTACATTTTCATTATACCAAACCGTGTTTTAAATTGCAAATGCGTTTCGGAAACCCACCGTTGCCCCTCCTTCCTTGCCTCCTTCTTTTCTCCCCCTTTTCCTTGCTGTCTCACTACAGCAACCCTCTCCTCCCCCTTGTCCCCTTCCTCACCAGTTACACGTATCCATGCATGTGCATGCACACACACACACACACACACACTTGCACATTTTACTGCTGTAGCGTGTGTGTACAGACACCATTAAGCAGTCTTATTAAAGGAAAAAGGCTGTGTGTGTTTGTGAGAGAGCAGAGTTGTGTGCATGAGGAAGTGCTTCTGGGCCGCGGCGGAGCTCCTTCGCTTATTTGCAATCAGGTCAGACAGACACCACAGCCACATACACCACTGTCACCTCCCACTAGACTTCTCTCTTTCTCTCTCTCTTCTCTAGCATCCCTCTCTTCCATCCCTCTACCTCCTCTCCGTCTCCTTCCTCTCCTGTATTTTTCCAAGCACCAGTGAAATAGCACATTTTGTCAAGAGCGGGATATCTCAATTATCTCTGCCGTAACACTGAAGACATTCATCTTTGTTTTGCTTACTTACTCTCTCAGTTTCTCTCGTGCTCACTCTTCCTTCCTTCCCATCCATGCTCTTAATTTTTAATTTACTCTGTATATTTCATTCTCACCTCAGTTGCCCCCACTTACTCTATGGTTAACTTAAAGCCAAGACTTCATAGTGTTCTCCTGTGTCCTCGTGTGACAGTGTATTGCATCTCACTAGGTCCTACTTGTTGGACTGGGCTGAGTGGGCTTTGCTTATACATGTCATTGTAGTGTTTTTACTATGCACTTGTAGCAGATCATTTGCAAGTGAAATTAATAAAGTATGAGTTTTTGTTGGTGACACTTCTCTCTTCCTACAGCCATGCTGCAAATGCTACCAATTTCCTCTTATGTTTATTCCAATCAAACTGCTGTAGCTACTCCTGGAAATTTAAAATGCATGTCCTCCTGTACACTAGAGGATTTCTCCCTGGAAAGACCAACCTGACACCAGATGTTTACAACAGCTAAAGTGAAAAAGGTTGTTGATAACATGGTTCGGCTATACATTGTGAGTGTGTGAAAGCAAGTAACAACATAATAATGCATGTACAATAGACTACTAGTTACTGTTAGTTTGAATCAGCTTTTTTGGGCTTGCAGTTTATATGTAGCTCAGCCAAATGTCAGTAAATCACAAGCCAGCACAAACAGCAAAATAATTTCACTATACCTTATATGTACATGTGCATGTATGTACACCTGGTATCCTGTGTTTTCTACAGGTAATTTCATAATTTGAAGACTCTAGGTCAAAGGTCAAGGTCACAATAAAGGTCAAAATCGAATTTTGGTTACAACTTTTGAACTA
>JAPTMW010000029.1:24262475-24275372 GCA_029822955.1 Ostorhinchus angustatus
CAAAAATGCCACTGTGGTGCACTTCATTTCTAAACACATATGCATACATCCATTGAAGCACCCACACACACCTGCTGGGGCTGTCATGTTCTATTTCTTGCTTTATCTCGTCTCTGTGTCTTCTGTTACTTCCCGGTAAAATTGGCGTATTACGATGATTAAACGGATTAGATTTAAACAACTTTTCATTTTTGACACATTGACAAATACTTGTTATAAAGCACCAATTACCAACTTTATTATAGCTCAGTTATAATTTTAAGATGCCAGTAATACCCGTTGAATCGGTGTAAATGTTTATTGTATCCTTGAATATAAGTGTGCATGTTTTCCATGGAAAAAAAAAATATTCTGGTCTTGTTTTTTTGACTGCTTGTTGGAGTCTGTTCTGAGTGTTTTCCGTGGGCAGTCAGTCTACTGTCTCTTGTTTCCTGGCCTCTGCTAACAGACCCCATACTCGGGGACTGGCCCGTTTGGCTAGCACCAGAAAACAGGACCTTGACTGACACCTCCAGTATTAAAAGGTTGACTTTGCTACTCCCACGGGCCCAGTTCTGCCAAAGGAAAGCTTTTCAACCAAGCATGGATGAGAAGGGAGTACAGAGAAGTGTGTAACTGTGTGTGTGTGACTGTATTATTTCATGTAAGTCAGTGAATGTCTCTGTGCATACATGTTCTGTGCCCCGTCTTTTGTTGTCTATCTCTATAGGAGTTTTTTTTTTATACTTGTGTCTGTACCTCCCTTCTCTATCCTCTAACCTGGTGAAGAGGCTCCAGTGGAAACCTTATCAGCTGGATGATGTATGAGTCCTTAGTGCTTTAATAGATTCCATTTATCTCTATACACTCCCACTTTAATTTGGCCTGGCAAGAGAGGATGTATTCAAATGCTCACCGTCATTTTGATGTACAGCCAGCGAGCTGGAGCTGGCCTCTACAGCCTTAGCCACAGTCTGAGTGTCAGACACACACCATACTGATTCACTCTGTAGTCACAACTGAAACACTATGCCAGTCCAAACCATAGCATTGTTTTCAGACTATTTAACTCAGAACTGTGCTCTGAGACATTTACATCCCAATTTTAATAACATTTGTCCATATGTGAACTGATTAAGTGCTAATGCTCTAATCCCTGCCTTCACTATACATTAAAAACACCTCCTATTGTAGTGCTCGTATAATTCTTTATACCAAACCATAAACATCAGCATCAGTTTAAGCCTAATTGAAGCCCTAAGTTCCTCCTCCTGCTACATAAAATTAAACCTAAGCTTTAATGTGATTAGAGTTGTATATTTATAGCCAACATCACTATTTGCAGCAGACCAGGTAATAAAAAAACATGCTTTTCCACTGGTCTTTGTGTGTCCCAGTTCCATTCACTTTTCCAGCTTCACTAAACGTATACACTAAGTGATTGTTAACCTATTGTTGCAAGTCCTGTTCTCTTTTCTTCACATTTTATCTTAAAGCCAAACACATTGAAATGACTCGATCCCAAGGCCTGGCTGCGGTACTCCTTGGGGTGGGACCATCGGTGTGGGAAGTCTATTGTAGTGCGGTAACAAGTCCTTTGTGTGACATTTTCCTTGGCATTGACATTCAGAAGGGAATAGGAAGACGGGCCTGCAGACGCCACATTCTCTGTGACATGTGAAGGGAAAGGGTATTAAGAATGGGGGCCGAGGTATTTGAACGTGCACAGGGAAGGACATTTGTGCATAACGTGACAAGGACACGCTGTGGTGGAACAGCTCTTTCATATTTCACTTTATAACATTATGCTATACAGCGCACGGAATCTGTATCTGCTGGTTACAAAGTTGTCCACTGGGTCAGTGCTATCATGGCTTCAGGAGTAGTCTGTGCTGGGCAGGGAGACATTCTTCCCAAGCTATTATCTGTTAACTGAGTGGGTTGATCTGTTTGACTATTTCGTGAATCACAGAATTTAGTAGATGTTATACACAGATTCGCTTTATTCATCAAATATTCTCCGAAACAAACTGTGTTTATCATCAGTTAATATGTCTTCAACATGGTGTAAGTGTGACTAACATGAATTTAATTTCCTTTTCCTTTATCTGGCAGATGATTCAGAGGGAAATGCAGGTGAAAAACAGAGTGTGTGCTGTGGCTCTGACTGATTCTGCTCACAACATCTGGCTACAGGAGACGAGCAAAGGCACACAAGACTGGATGCAGCAGGTAAAAACTACATCTACATAAGTAAAAACCTATAGCGAAAGTATACAGGGGGATGTTCCTGATTTCCCATCTCATTTTGTAAATTGCCCATCAGTGATCTGAGGTCTCTCAGAGTCTCTTCTGTAATTTCTCCCTGTGCAACCTCGCTGACCTACACAGGTATCCCTGACCAACGGCTAGCTGTAGCAGTCATAGAGAACCATTGTTTTTTTCCTCTGAGACTTTTTATCAGCCCCCACTCTTTTTTTTCCTGGGTGCATGTCAATGAATAACTAAAACAGTTAACCTGCACGGGTGTGTGCATGTGCTTCGACTTGCATATGTGTGAGTGCGTGTGCATGCGTTTATGTGCTTGCACTTAAGCATGTGAGATCGAATGCACGCGCACATGTGCATTTGTGTTAGCTTCATTTTAGGACTTGCCCTTTCTGGTGTGACCTCTGTGCCATACGCAGCACCTGGGCTCACTCAATATGCACATAACAGATGAGGACCAGCCAACACCAGAGCTATTTGAGAGAGCCAGAGATGCAAATGTCACACACACATACACACTCCTCCCTTTATTTGTATTACATCTTCCTTTATATCCCTTGCCTTTTGTTTTTGATATTTCTGTCATCTCCCATTTTGCTTGTGTATTTGGGTTTTTTGTTCTCTAGTGTGTTACTTGTCTATGAATGTGTGCGTATGTTAGCTTTACTGATAGGGATTCAAGGTTGCACTGGCCCCCTTCTCCTTGTCTTGCATTTCCTATTTTTGATTCATCTAAGGGATGTGTGGGCCACATCATAATTGGAATGTTAAGTGATTTTCTATTTGTGATGAATACCCAGAACAATAAATCTGAAATAACCTTTTTTGTCCAGTCAGAGGACAGGGACAAGCAAGGATTCAGTCTCTCGTGTACTCATTAACCCACGGTCCTTTTTGGATGAATTAGGGAGGACACTGTTTTATTACACTCAATTTTTCTAATGAAAATGAGTGACACACCTATGTGCCTTGCCTTGCTCAGTGATACAAAACGGAACGGACACGCTTTCAGATTTCGCTTGTTTTTCGTATTACTATTTGGTTTTGTTTTTAACTGTATTATAAATAGATTTTTGTGATGACTATTTCAGAATGTGGCTTTGAGTCTTGGCTACATTCCAAAGTAGAGCCAGGCAAAGCAGCAGCCATATACTTAGTTACTTTCAGCTTTTCTTGCTATTGGAATAAAGAGGCATATTCACAGTATTTTAACATAGAAGTGTTTTGACCATTTAAATGAAAGGACTGTCTAATAATCTACACTGCAAATCAGTAGTAGCTGCTGAGATTATCTGAGTAATATATAATATGTTTTAGTACATTTAAATTCATCACTGATATACAAGTATTTCACTTCACTGACTTCTAGACGTGTATGGCACCAAAGGTCAGAATCCCCCCTCAATGCTATGGTTTAGTCCTCAGATCTAGGCTTGCCTGTGGGTTTTTATTATTGTCTCTTTGTGTCTGTTTGCTGATGTTTGGCTTTGAATGATCACAGAATCTATATTCCACTACATGCACTTGTTGTTGCAGTGCAAAATGTGCACTTGAGTATGCACATACCCTGACAGGACATGCATATAATGCTGTCTTTAAAAGTATGTCTTTATCTGTAACCTGTGCACATCTGGATCTTGACTTGCATTGCACATGGAGGAACATACAAACAGGGAGGGCAGCCCAGATGGTGCTGTCTATTACAGAGGCAAACTAGCAATGAAGCTGAATAATGCCCTTGGTGGTGTATAAATATGGGTGCCCACATGAGTGGGTGCATGAGAAGGCTGGGTGCCCCTGCAATCCACTGCTCTGTTCTCTACACATAAAGATAATTCCCTGCCTCCAAGGTTCAAGAGGTTACTGGATGGTGGGATGGAGCAATGAGAAGTGGATAGTAGAAGAGAGAAGATAGGATTCAGAGATCAGTGCCTGCTGGGTTCTGTTATATGGGCCAAGTGGGTCACACGAGGGGCAACTGATGTCACGTCCAAGAAAAATGAAATATTCGGATGGGAAGAGCAAAAAGAGAGCATAGGAAGAGGTGAAAACAGAAAGATGCATCCTTTGACTGAGAAAGAAAAAGAAATAGGTGAAAAAAATAATGTATGAGAAACGTTCAATTATTAAAATCCCACTGTCTGCCGCCAAGAAAGCATGAGGCAGGGCTGTGGGAAAGAAAAACAAAAAGACAGGTAGGAACCGAATGGAGAGAATACAGATGGAGAAGAGGAGATGAAGAGATGTTTCTGGAGATAGATGAGTAGCATAGTGAGGAGAAGTGAGTGAAAGAGAGAAATGCGAATGATGGTGTACAGCTGGCAGCCTGTCACAGTCTCCAAGGTGTCTCCTGTCACTGTGCTGGCCTGCTGTCACACTCTAGTGGCCTGCCCAGAGCACACATACACACTCTCTCACACACACATACAGAGTACACTATGGTCATGAATAAACCATCCTAATCCATAGAGATTATACAGCAACTGGAGGAGGTGTGAGAGAGACAGACACAGAGAGAGTGAGCAAGAATTGATACTTGGGACTACTTTCTGAGAAGTTAAGTTGCAGGCTGTCATGTGTGTTATAGTTTAGGAGACTTTTGTACACTTACTGCTGACTTTCTATCACGGGATTCAGTTGTGTGGGCTTCCAGAGAGAAAAGGGGGAGATGGTATTTTACCTTGGATGGACTCATGGACCCATGCCATTGTAGTTTATTCCTCTAACAAATTTGTGCTTGTTTTCCTCGATCTTTGTATTTAGAATATTATAGCATATTGGCAAACAAACAATTGGCATTAAGCGAAAGCAAGTGGATTGTAAATCTTAAATAATTAATTTGTCAGTTGGCCAGTTGATGCATCATGTTCATAATCAATAATAGTCAGTTAATGGACTCATGCTGTAAACCTAATTTTATGACGCTTTAAATAAACTTTACTGTTTATCCTAGGGAGTGTTTTGGAAAATAAGGCCCTGTCTATATATCTAGTTTCACAGTTGCAGTGGATATGCCATATACATTTCCAATCATGTGGCAGCAAGTCAGTGCATTGAGGTTTGTAGACATGGTACAGTATGTCAGAAACTGCTTATCTACTGGGATTTTCACACTCTCCCATCTCTAGGGTTTACAGAGAATAGTCCAAAAAAGAGAAAATATCAGTGAGCAGTACCTGTGTGGTTGAAAATACTTTGCTGATGCCAGAGGTCAAAGGAGACTGGCCAGACTGGTTTGAGCTGATATGAAGGTAACAGTACCTCAAATAACCACTTGTTACAACTCGGGTATGCACAAAAGCATCTCTGTATGTACGATACATCAAATCTAGAAGCCGATGGGCTACAGCAGCAGAAGACTGCACAAGATGTCATCCAGGTGAGCTCAGAACAGGAAACTGAAGCTACAGTGTACACAGGGTCAACAAATGAGATTGGAAAAATGTTGCCCGGTCTGATGAGTCTTGATTTCTGCTGCGATCTTCAGTCAGCAGGGTCAGGTTTTGGAGTAAACAATATTAAAACATGGATCCATCCTGCCTTGCTTGTATCAATGGTTCAGGCTGGTGGTTTTGGGGGAGTACTGGTGTGGGGGATATTTTCTTGGCACACTTTGGGTCCCTTTAGTGTAAATTGAGCATAGTTGAAATGCCACCGTCTACCTGAGTGTTACTGCTAACCATGTCCATCCCTTTGTGACCACAGTGTACCCATCCACGGATGACTACTTCCAGCAGGATAAGGCAGCACAACACAAAATTCACATCAGTTTCTTGAATAGGTTGATGCATTCACTGTTCTCAAATGGCTTTTACACTCATCAGATTTCAGTCCAATACAGCACCTTTGGGATGTGGTGGAATGGGAGATTCACATCGTGGATATGCAGCTGACAAATCTGTAGCAGCTGCAGAATTCAATGTAAATAGGGACCAAAACCTCTAAGGAATGTTTCCAAGACCTTGTTGAATAGATGTCACGGAGAGCTAATGCAGTTTCTAAGACAAAATAAGATCCGACCTGGTACTAGCAAGGTGTACCTAATAAAATGGCCGGTGACTGTATGTTTTTAGTTTCAGCTGCTGTTATCCTAGTTGCTAGCTTTATTACTTCAGTTTGTATCTTGCAACATTAAAGGTCCTTTGAATCTGAGTACTTTTTCTCAGTAATTGTGCTGGATTGTTGTGTTATGCGCTCTTGGGTGTATGAGTGTGTGTTTCGTGCTCAGATCCACACACTGCAGATGAGGTTGGGGGAAGAGTCAGATGTGTTTACATGTTTGTTTCTGTGTCTGCCTGTAGTTCAATGGTGCCATTGATCGACGGACGAGCTGCTTGAAATGATGATGCTATGCGTCAGAGGCAGCCGATGTGATGTGCCATCCTTTTGTCATGTCGCCCTGCTCTAATCCCAGCCAGCAGGCCTTGCCTTTATGTGACTGCTGTTATGCCTGCGGTCTCCCACAGCACTGGGACTGTGTGCTGTGTGTTTGTGTGTGTGCATTTATGCAAGAGTGTGTGTACACATGTGTGTTGTTGCCTTGACAAATCTATTCAAACCCTGGCCTCCCTGCCTCCATTGGTGGTAATAGTGAAGGTGAAGGGGGAGGGAGGAGGGCCTTTTGAAAGACTCCCCTCCTTCCCATCTTTGTAGCCGCCTTCAGCCCACTGGTCCACAGCCCAGCTGACATCTTCCTCCAGACAGACTGAATGAATTAAAGGAGATACAATGAGACACTTGATGTAGCAGTCAAGGAGCCCCACTGCTTCTGTGCTGCTCTACACCGCTCTGCCCTCAAGCCCAGGCTCAGAGGAGAGCACATCTAGGGCACAGCAAAGGATCTAAAAATACACAATATGCCACTGTTTACAAAGATGACTTGTCATCTTCCCCCAAACCTAACACCCCACCCCTGCCCCAACTCCCTTTCCTACTCCTCTTCTTTTCTGCTCATCTCTCCACCAATCTTTCTTCAACCTCTTGGCTTTTCTAATGCTGTACCGTTTCCAGCTGTTAGCAT
This sequence comes from Ostorhinchus angustatus, assembly GCA_029822955.1. NCBI lineage: Eukaryota > Metazoa > Chordata > Actinopteri > Kurtiformes > Apogonidae > Ostorhinchus > Ostorhinchus angustatus. The sequence goes on from JAPTMW010000029.1 coordinate 24,269,743, forward strand.
TTAAGACTGACAGAGCTGGAGAAAGGAACTAGAGGCAGTCAGTGAAAGTACATTTGGCTTATTACAGCAGCAGATACAGTTTGTACATTTGACTTTACAGGATAGGAATGGATCACACATTCAACTTTATCTTTATAACTATTCTGAATGTTTCTCCTATTTCAATTTGTCACTTCTTTATATTCACTAAGACTTTGTTGGCATTGTTTCATCATTACGTTCTTAAAATTTTTTATTAAAAACACTGTAGGACAAAAGTTATGAGCAGAAGATGTTTTCTTTTACACAGCAGAAAGCTGTTTTTAGTATGTGCCTGTGTTGGAAGGTTGAAGAAGGAGTCAAGATTTCCGTATCGTCCCTCTGCTCTTTGGGCCTTGGGAGTCAGGGTTACTGAGGGCAAAAATGCGAAAGCATGTGTGTGTTTGTGTGCAATTTTGAGTCTGGAGGGTTCACATTTTTGCGAAAGACCCCCCGCAATGCAATCACTGACCCAAACACACAAGCACACATGAACACATAAGCATGCACAGCGCTGTAATAGCTGTCAGGGGGCCAGGGTGAAAGTAAACAAGGGCAGATAAGCAGTGATTCAGAAGGACGCCAGCTGCACATTCTAATCTCTTTACATTTTCTCTTTCTTCTATTGAACTTTTATCTTATCTGCGGAACGTCTTCTCCAAGCATGCCTTCTCAGCCTCCCTCTTTACCTCTCTCCCTTCTTGCTTGTTTTTGTATTGGCTTTACAGGCAACAGCATACCAATGCACATTGCACGGTCAAACAAGAAAAAAAAAAAAAAAAAACACTCTTTGATATGTTGTCATCTGCCAACCCAGTCTACACAAACTCAAGGGAAATGAGAGTCTGTAGTGTGGCCCCGCAACAGTCCATTAATGATACGTAGGATTTAACTCTAATGTGTTTGATGTAACCTAGTAGTAGATAGGACCTACCACACAGAGAGTCTCACAGAAGATGAAGACAGCAAAAACTGGATAAAGAGGTCTTCGCTTTTTTCTGACAGTAGAGTTGTCAACCACAGGGGGTTTGAGAGGACTAGGGGTGTTTGCGGGGGGTTATGGGTCAGCAAGCTGGGCAGACACCCTCCCCCAGGGCACCCACTGATCCACCATGGTAGAAGGCCTCAGCTCTGCACCACAAACAAACGCCAAGCTGTCTGAGCAACATGTCACAGTGCTTTTAATTGCTTGTTCCTGTCCACCCACACCCCCCCTAACCCCGGACCACCATACACACTCTTCTTCCTCTACTGTCTTTTGACTTGTCTTTCTAATATGTCCCCCCCTTTTCTTTGTCTTCCTTGCCTTTCTGCTTAGTCTTTATTATAGTCTTCTGTTATTACTCTGTCAGTATCATGATTGATCTGTGCATTTTTTTATGTATTTATTGGCAAAAACAACATTGAGAGAAGCTACTGAAACAGCATTTGAAGTTTTTTTTTTCCTCTCTCTGCAGCATTGTTGTAACTGGGTTTCCAGTCCAGAGCCTTTGGACACACCGCTGGATCCCATGTTACCAGACTGCCCCCGCGTCTCTGCAGGTAGCAACACACCTGACAAATTGATGGCATTATTTTTTTTTTACTTAGCTACTGTTTTAGTTTAGCTTTGTGAATTTCAAGACAGTTAAATAGGAATAATAGCACACTGGAATATAGACCTACACATACAGGCACACATGTAAAAAATATCTTCATGTAATGTCAAAGGTTAAAATTTCATTAAAGTAGCCGCTTTAATAGAATAATCAGTAGTTTTATCTGGAATACAATGTAACTGGTACTGTACATCTGATAAAGAGATGCATCAGATGGATGGATGGATTTTTCCATATGTATTTTAATTCTTTTTTCTATTATTTTAGCAACAAGTGCTAAATAAATAAACATTATTATTATTATTATTATTATTATTATTATTATCATTATTATATCCTAAGATGATGAAAATGTCAGAAGCAATATTCTAAACAATTAAATGGTTGTGAAAGAATATGTGTGTCAATGCAGGTAAGTACCGTTATTTTAGTATCATAAGCTGCAAACAAAATAAAGCTGCAAAAAATGATAATAATAAAAGTAAAAAAACCAAAAAGCAGCACGTGTCCAAATTCAAATATGCTCTCTAGTTTTTGCTGTACATCTATATATGCTTTCATCAGTGATTTGTAGTAGTGCACATGAGAAGATTATCAGGGTTTTGTCATTATGTTTTGGGCTGTTGGCAGTGTTTGTTGTACATAAGGACATGCTTGTGGGTGTTTGGTAGATTGGAGGTTTTAGAGCTGATTGAGAAGGATCATTGTCAGAGACACTGAAAAACTGAAGCAGTGGAAGATAATCTTGAAATACAAATGCACAGAAATAGAGACTCTCACACATGCTACTGAAATGATGTTCTGTTTGATTTCGGTTCTATTTTCGTCCTCTTTGTCGTGTCCTCGCACTCTTTCTTTTTCATCATCTACTCTGTCTCCTATATTCATTAATCCTCTCCTGTGGTGTTTGGCTTCCTGTCCCTGTGCCCTCTCTGTGGTTGACTGGCCTTGATGATGTCATGGCCATCATGAGAATGTGTCCTTAATGTAGGATTAGGGATGAAAGCTGTAATCCTCAACATGACCGTTGATAAGAGGCTATGATTGCAGTGTTGTTTGAAGAGTGACACACACATGCAGGCATGCACTCATAAGCACATGCATTCAGACACAAAAGAAGCCGAACAGATCTTTATAACAGCGAATAAGTCTTTCTAGTATTCTGAGCATGATAAGCACTGTTTAGTATCTGATTGTATGTGCATTTATTGTTGCACTTATGTGAACAATATATTCACACACATCCTTGTTTTATCACCCGTTTTCATCGTCTTTTTTTCCCGTGTCAATAACCCCTCAGTGACATCTTTGTGAATGTGTATGTCGTCTTACACATGCTCCACATTACAGTGAATGCATCTCCAACACTGCTATCACATCATCGGTCACTAAAACACCGTGTTCCACATGGAGCTGTGTGGGTGGGTGGCCTTAACATCTTCCAGTGAATCAGCTCCCTGAAATGTCAGCTATCCTGCAATACAAAACCCATACTGTATTTCATGTTCAAATGTCACCTTTCTGCCTTGATGTTTTATAGGTCTTCTTGGTCGGAAGACAGCAACCTTTGAGCCAAGATATGGCGGTATACTTTTGAAACTATAGTCATGCCGATCATTGTTCCAACACTGACCTGTTTGACATAGCAGCCATCTGTATGTATGAACTATTGACTTATGTGCTATTGACTTTCACTACTTGAACCAAACTGAAAAGATGTGAGTTTCTAGCCTGTTAACAGAGCTGCCAACTCAGCTTGTCTCTGGTCTTTTGGTGGCAGCTTCTGATGTCAAAGGTTGACTCGGTCGTCTTTGTGTCCTTGGCAGCCTGGCAGGTTCACAGGCAGCAGCCATTGTGGTGAAAGTCACAGCAGAGCAACAGAGGTGATGAGGTTGAGAGAAGGTTGAGGGAAGGCTGTCAGGACATGGTGGGTTGGAGCTTCAATCAACTCACGTACAGCTCCCAACAGTCATCTTTTTTCTTCTTTTTTTTTTTTTGCAACCATGACTGCTGTTGTCTGGGTTGCTATGGTGGGAGTATGTTTGTGTGATGTGGGGGGTTTACAGGGTTGACCACAGTGTGTTTCAGCAATAGAAAACGTATCTCATAATCCTCGTCATGCGCACACACATGCAGACACACATCACAGTGTGTAGAGAGAGACTGAGCCAGGCCCCGGGCGACTGGGCTGCTTTGGAGAATGGTGTGTGTGATCAGACACACACACACTAATGCTGGGTCTGTACTGGAAATGCTTCAGCTCTATTTGTCATTCATGTGTATTACATATGTGTCACAAAACCAATCCTATTTTAATCAATCCAGCTATCCAAGTCGACGTGATGACAAAAACTGTACTTTTCTATGTTGAGTACTTCAAAAAACACAAGTGACCCTACCCACAGTACTGAATCTGAATGGCTTTGGTGTGTCTGCTGAAGCTGCTGCTGCTGCTGCTACCCCACTAGTGTGTTGCACATGCTATGCCTTCAGGGAATGTTCAGAAAATTGCTGAAGGCTACCAGATTACTGGATGTCTTCTTAGATACGGGATATGGGACTGGTGAAGCAGGAGAGACTGGGTTGAAGGACATATTTTTGTTGTCACTTGATTTGTTGTCATCTTTCTCACTGCAGAGTATGAGTTAAATTACCTCTGCTTGGATTCTACCTTCTTGTGTGGGGCAGTGATGTTATGATGTTTGTGTTTTGCATGCTGGTACAGACTTGGCAACAGGACGTAGAAAGAAGTACAAGCATGTCTGTTTTCTTAATCATCTGTGAAACAACACTGGTATACCAGCATTGCACAGTGACGGGCCTGGAAGGACCCAGAGAGAAACCCATATCAGCGCTGTCTGCAAACATCTCAGTTTCTTGTTTCAGATGCGTTAAAACCTGGACTGATTCCCTTTGTGGTTTACTGGCTAGCGTCCCTACTTTTTTTTTTTTTTTTTTTTTTACATTTTTTGTCTTAATCTTCCTCTTTTTACGCTATTCTTTTTTCTGTCTTACAAAAGGATTTTTTTTTCCCCCCAAGAAGGTCAATGCTCTGGCGTTTGGCAGTGGCCTGGCACACACAGAATTTTATCAGTTACGAGCACGCCGAACACAGGCTAAATATGCAGATAAAGTGGAACCAATCTCCTGCTGGAAAAGCCTTCTTTGTGTGTCTGGGTGTGCAAGGCTGACAGAAATAAGTTGGGGAGAGGGGTGGTGGTTAAGTGGGGCTGCTGAGGCCTTACTGAGATGCAATCATTTGAACCCCCGATACTGCTATTTAATGCCAAGGGAAGAATAAATACAACGGAAGGGAATAAAAGACAGACGGAGGGTGACATAGCATATAGTAGATGGATGAAACAAGAGAAATGCATTTTGCAGTGATTTTTCGTTCTGTTACCTCCTCTGTTCCTCCTACTGCTCAGTTTATTGACTTGTGATTGGAGAGAAACATGATTGATTGATCAGTAAAGATGCTACGTCTAAGGTGGGAAACCCCCTTTTCTAGTAACACACTCATACAGCACATAACCACACGCATGCACACACAGCTTCGTCTTGGGTGATTACTCATTGTCCAAGCTGATTATTAATTACAAAGGGAGAGCTCTCCGAAGGTAAACACTGATTAATGGCTAACAAAAGTAAGTTAATGTCTTACCTGTACTTTAATTACCAGCCCTCCTCTGTTACAAGCATCCCAACACAAGGCTGTAATTAACCCTAATGGATTGCAGAAAGACATTTACTCTCATTTTCTTACACAACAGGAATGCAGTACTGTATGCAGTATTCTGATATACTCACCTTTCTTGCCATCCTTAAAGGTTTTCAATAAACAACCATGATAACTGTGTTCATGGTTTTTCTAGGTTAAATGGGAATGGCAGCGACATGGCTGAAAAACTGATGCAATATTGTAATAACAATGAGAAATAATTCCTGAGCAATGACATAGGAGGACATTCTGCCGTTCTTTTTCACCTAAGGCTCATCCCTCTGTGGCTCAGT
>JAPTMW010000029.1:24275472-24287888 GCA_029822955.1 Ostorhinchus angustatus
AATAATTCCTGAGCAATGACATAGGAGGACATTCTGCCGTTCTTTTTCACCTAAGGCTCATCCCTCTGTGGCTCAGTGTTATTAATATATCAAGATACCCGAGACACACAAAAGAGTAACTGAGCAAAAAGGCAGACGGGCTTATTCAAAGACACGTTTTCATAGCCCTGTTATAGGTTTGACTAGACAGTAACCCTTACCTCCCTGAGCCATGCACTGTTGACCGTGAAACACCTCTAGCTGTCGGCACCTTCACCACACACACACACATACGCACACACATTATTATTGGTGTGCACTGACTTTACTCTGAGAGGAAACTCAGGCTCACTCAAATTAACCTCAACCCCTCCAGCCAATGTTTTTTCAGCTTGGTTAGGTGGAAGTCCGCTGCCTCAATGGAAGATCACATGAGAAAAAAAAACTTTGTGTGTATGTGTTTTCACATATGTGTTTTACTGTTTTCTTAGCCTAACTGGTTAGTGTAGCAGGCAAACTCTGGTGAACTGGACCGTAACCTCTGACCTGGATCCACTGAGGTTGGATCAGGCTTTTGTCTGGGTCACATTTGTGACAGACCTCTGCTAATAATGTGGGAAAATACTGACACCAAAACCCATGATGTCTGTCAGTAATGGGTAATTAAGTACTTGTATGAGGGATAAAGAACCATTTAGTTTCATTTCATCAACTGCACACTTATGATCAGAATACTAACCTCAAACATCAGTCTTGGATTACACTGTAATGTATTATTTCTCCATTATTTTCATATCACACACAGAACTTTTACAAATTTTATCTATTTTTTGTTCAGGGCAGAGACTTGGACAACCTCTTCACTGTGGTGAAAGGCTGATAACACCAGTGTGCCACTCTTAAACTAGAGGCAGCAGTGATGGGGTCATACTGAAGGCATATAGATGTTAAAAAAGAACAGAAGTGTTGATGCTGTGTCAGAAACGGGAAGTCGGTATGGATAAAGATGGAGGTTATGTCAGAACTATACTGACATCTTTTGTCTATTCCCTTCTTTCCCTCTTATGGAGTTTTGTGATTTGTGTTTTGGAGAGTCTGAAGAGACAGGTTTAGTTGCAGAACCTTGATATTCTGACAGAACTTGGAGAACTGTCTTCAATATCATGAACTTTCTCTTACAAGAACAATTCAAACTTTTTTCACCCTGGTGCAAAAAACAAAAACAAAAAAAGGGTGATGTTGCAATAACCAGCTGCACTTTGCTGGATATCTCAGCCAGATGTTTCTTGGATTTGATTACACAAGAAGTTTGTCAGTTTTACACTAAAAGCAGTGTTACAATTATAGAACAACTTGTTTTCAAAACTGCAAAAAATGGAAATGTCAAACCGAAGGTTACAGCAGACAATGAGACCTGTTTGGCTGCGGGTGATAGTCTGTGAATGAATTAAAGCTGTTTTGACAGACAAACAAATACCTTTGTAATTAAAAGACACTATTGTCAGGTGTCTTTGTAGAAGAAAATTGCTGTATTTTTTTTATCTTTTTCTCACTGTATTGATCATAATTCTTCTAAATAAGAAAACCAGAGAAGCCTTCTTTGTCATACTCAGTGGTCTTTAGACAGAAGAGACTTTGGAGATTTTCTTTGTTTTTCTTTAGGTTGGGATCTTTACATTTACATCAAAATAAAAATTGCTCATTTTATGTTTTGTTAAGTTGCCACAGTGCTGTAGAGTTTAGCACTATTACCTCAAAGCAAGAAGGTCCTAGGTTTGATCCCAGCCAACTGGTGTGGGCCTTTTTGTGTGGAATTTGCATGTTCTCTACATGTCTCCAGCTTCCTCCCTTCATACAAAGAGATGCACCTTAATGGGTTACTTGTCTCTAAATTTCTCATAGGTGTGAATGTGAGAATGAATGGATGTTTGTCTGTAAATGTCAACCCTGTGATGAACTGGCGACATGTTCAGAGTGTACTCCACCTTAGCCCTTTGGTACCTGTGATATTCTCTAGTATTCTTTAGACCCTCTTGAGGATTTGATAAAGTAAATGAATGAAGGTTTTATTAACACAGAAGGGAAACTTTTAAAGCAAAGAACATCCTATAGAATCAGATGTAGATGTGGAATGAAGAGCCAGGAACAAATACTGGGCAGACTGTAAAGACCAGTAACCATCCATCAGCAACATTCAGAGATGGAGATGCCTGCAGAAATGCACAGGGATTGTGAAGACAGAAAGAAAAAAATCTAAAGCTATGGGAAAGAGAAAACTCCAAGTTAATGACTTACAACACTGGCATATAAATGTATGGACCCTGAAAAAGAGGAGGTCGCCCACCAGACTAGGCCTGTAGCGGCATAACTCTGAGATAGTTCAGAGTCACCTGAGTGAGCTTTAACTGCACACATTACCATAAAAGAAAGATTTATGTCGAATCTTAAAAGCAGAGAGGTTTTCTGTCTCTAAAACCTAAACTGGAAGCTGGTTCTTCAGGAGCAAAGTCTGACAGCTAAAAGCTCTGCCTCTCATTCAACTTCGGAAACTTTTTTGAACCAAATAAACCTGCACTTCCTCGAGGGATGTGTTCTGTTGGGATAATATGGTGATACGAGGCCTTAATGGAGCTTGCTTATTAAGTGCTTTGTATGTAATGAGAAGGATTTTAATTCTCTTTTGGATTTACAGGGATCCGATGGATAGAAGCTAATATGGCAGAAATATGATCTCTCTTGCTAGTTGCTGTCAGTACTCTGCAGTATTTTGGATTAACTGGAGCAATTAATTGGACATACTGATAGTAGAGAACTATGCTATCCTAGTGTAGAAGTAACAAATGCCCATTCAACGATGTAATCGAATTATCTGAAGAATGTATTGAGATATCCGTACCAAATTTACACCGTGTACAGTTTGGCATGGAGCAGAAGGCTATTGAAAAAAGGTGACCTTGGCCTACTTTTCCAAGGTCAAATGGCATCAAATGGAGACATGACCCCTTTGTTGGGGCGATATGTTTGCTTGAAACAGCCTTGTGTAGTTATAATATCTGAGTACTTACAAATATAAATATGCATGTAATAAGTTTTACACAAAGAGAATCTAAAGTAAATTATAAGGCAGTAACTTTCAACAGAATCCTACTCTAAATATTTCCGAGGGGGTATTAAAAGTGTGCAGCCCCTTATGTTTTTTGCAGTGCCATCCAGATTGATTATATGTTGTTCGATTTTAGGCCAAACAATTAAAGTTTTGTCCAAATTAAGAAATAAAAATAACATATAATCCATGCCTTTGTCACATTTGAAACTGGACTAACTAATTTGTTGCCTCTGGGATCATAGATGGATACAGTAATGAATATTTGGTCAGTGTTTATAAATAATAATGCTTATGGGAGGGGTATATACATCCTGAACTTTGCATGCTTTCTTAAAAAAAATAAAAATAAAAAAGAGACAGTTAATGCATCTCAAAAACTTTATTTGAAGAAGTAAATGCGGGTACATGTTTATATCAAATGAAGTTTTGCTAAATGTGTATTACTTTATTTAAGTCTCCAACAGCTGCCACTAACATAGCAGCTTGCCCACACACAGCAAAACATATTAAAAAAGACATTTAATACATGTGAAAAATATAATGTGTGTAATTGTTTTATAATGTATGAACAAGCAAGATATCCAAAGTATGGCCCGTAATATGTGGATATAAATGCCCCTTAATTTAATGTTTGACATCTTGATATATATTGATGTTAGAATAAGTGTGAAATATCACTCAAGATGTTCCAGAGCCTTTTGTAAAAGTATGGATTTCAATGTGTTTAACTCCCAGCTGCCTTGGCTGGAGATGTACCTTGGCTCATTATCAAGAGTCTGGCGTATAAGAGATAAACAGAGGATGTGAACAAAGGAGTATGTAGACTGTGCAGAGTATCTTCCGTCTTAACTTTTCATTTCATTGTTTTTGGGGTTTTTTTCTGATATGTTATTGAGAGGTTTTAAGTGCAGGTGCAGGTGAAGGTTTGGGAAATGTCAAGCAGTAGAAAGACAATATTTGACATTTTTGAAACTTAGATTTCTTTTAGCCAAACTTGAATATCATTCCTCATTATTGCACAAAAATATTATGTGAGACATTTGAACAAAAATGGTACTTAACCCAGACTCTTCTTAAAAATAAAATGGAATGAATTGTCATTTATGTTTTACCAAATGCCAGTAGTTTTTTGATGAAGTGGTTACATGAACTTTTCAAGTCCCTGCGAGAAATATTTTAGAGACAGAATTGCAGTTGTTTCTTTTTTCCTTGTCCATATTTGAGAGAATCTTAAGGCTTTGAACTCCAGAAAGTGTAGCTTGCTGACATCGTGTTTTGCAACAACCATTGTCTCTAACTGTCTTTACCAACCTTGAGGAATTCCTACTCAGAATCTTTATTTTGTGTCCGAGATGCATCACTGCCCCTGGGCAATTGTCAGGTCACAGCATTGTCCCGTGGTGACATGGCAGTCAGTTTCATCTTGTAGGTTGTCTTCTCTCAGGATTCAAAGACTTCACCACTTTGATTCTATGCTCTGCTTCAGTTCTAGGGGACTGTCCGTGTTTATTGATCTTTTGCAGCGCTTTGCTTTCTGTCTGACTTGTATCTTGTCTCAGATCACACTCAAAGATATTGCCAACAAAGTCAATAGACAAGCCCTTTCCACAGGTTTGAGACAAAGGTTTTGCCATTTGTTTGCCTTAAGTGACAAATGGGAGGAAATTAAGGTGATCAATAAGTTGAGGTAATAATTGCACAAACTTGTCAAACTTGTCGTTTACTTCTCCAGCTGTGATCTGACGTTCTGATGTTTAGAGAGGTTGGGATCATTGTCGTGTTTTGACAGGTAATTTGAATCATTCATTTACTGAATTGATTTGTGGTGTTATTTAAATTACCGGCAGTAGTAGAAAGAGCACTTGGCTTTTTTTCTGAATCAGCTCTAACCTTTAAAACAACAGCAGATATTTTGGGTGTTTTTTGATTGAGGCCAAGAAATAAGAAAGGTGACAGAAGAGTCAGAAAAAGAAGACATTCAACAGCTACACTTGCACTTTACTATCTCAAGAGTCATTTTTAAGTTGCTGGAGGTCCTAAAGTACTACAATTACAATGCCTCTAATTTTCAGTCATCTGTGATTATTCTGAAACAAGAAAAAGTAATACAATGTGAAAAGTTACTCACATCTCAAACTGCCTCATTACTGTCATTTGCTACTTGCACATCAACAGTGACATGTGATGAGTGGCATGCAAGTTAACAACACGAGTGAGAAGATATCAGCCTTGTCAAAGTGGAAAAACCTGCAGTTCTTTACAGAAACAAAGCTACATCATCCTTTGTCTTCATTTGAAATTAATTTCATCTTGTATGAATTGTTTTGACTAAAATAGAAGGTATTTTGTGGGATTATCTTTATTCAATCAAACCTTGCTCTCCTTTCAACTTCACTGCTGTTGAGCGTAGAGAGACAATTAGATTCCGTAAAACAATTGCTCTTTTTGGAGATCATCATCTTCCTGGTAAAACTTAATCAGTTCATTTGCTCTAGAAAATACCAAAGCTCAGGCAAATAAACCAAAATACAGATTTGTCAGAGTGGATGTTGTTGTCTGTCAGGTAATGGTAAAAAAAAAAAGTATATATTAATATTAATCCAAGCCCATCATTGAGCCTATGGTGCAAGATGATGACAATATGTGAAGTGTGATATATAATCACATCTGCAGCCACCATTGCATTGCATTTTAGGCTATTGTGATTATGTTAACTAGAAGCGTGTCTGGAAAGCTCAGTCTGTGGTCTTCAGTTCACCCCTGCACTAGGTAAACTCTATCCAGCAGGCATTTTATCCTATCGTCTTTTTTTATGCTCTACCCATCATCCCGGGGAAAAGAAAAAAGGGGAGAGACAAAAAGGGAAAGAGCCTGGCATGCATAAATGAAAGTTCAACAAGGTTCAATGAAACACTTATACAATTTGCTGCAATATAGTGGGGTTTTATAATCTCATTATCATCTTAGTGCCAGATTTGCCCATGAGGGCTGTTCCGTATTCACTCTTATTAGCTCCTCAGATTTGTCCATTTGTCCTTCTGCTACCCACCTCGCAGCCAATCACTGGAACAGAATCTCTAATAAATACCCCCCACCTTCTTGTTTTATTTCCTCTTTTTTTCTTGCCATACCTCCCAATGCTTTATGTTTTTTTGCCAATGGGCAAACACAAAGCATTTTACTCAACAGTCCGTTAATAACTGTGTATATTTTTCCTGTAAAAGTAATTTTGCTTTAATCACATTTGGAATTACAGTACACAATATCCCAGACATTATATTTTATATGCTTTGGTTTGAACCCTGCTAAAATGTGAGGGTTGGACATACTTTTACACTCTTAGATAAAAAGTGAGGTTTAAATTACAGGGAAATTTGTTATTAAAACATTTGGGAAACTATTGTACCGATGTATTCTTTTAATATATCTATATGTCTTCTGTAGTGGAAGTATGAAAACTGGTATGTTTTCATGGATGCTAACCATGCAGTTGCACAGGGCATTGCATTTGTTTATGCTGATGGTGTTTTTAATCTTCTTTCAGTTTCAAAAACAGCCTCTTTCTTCCCTGAGTCCTCAGGGTCAGATGGGGGAGCTAACGTACAGGGTACAGTAGAGCAGGCCACAGGCTGCTCTTGAATTCCCAAGCCTCTTAGCTGCTGTAGGTAGTGTCCATCCCTGGTCACTCAGAGGGCATCCCCAGATTAGTGCTTCACGGACATGGATCTCATTTGCCCATATGGCCTCTTCTCATTGAGTTGATATAGGCTCTAATCCGCCCAGCCTTTACCCCTGACCTCGACATGTGGCAAACTACTTAGAAAAAGAAACACACAAAACGTGCATATAACACATTTGACGGCTGCGGCATCAACAGGATCAAGTTTAAAGATAAGCCTGAGGAGTGGTGGCCAGTGTATTTTTGATCATCAGTGAATGTATCAACAGTGATTGTATGATTCCATCGAGGTTTTGGTTGGAGTGTATTCAAAGTCTAGTAAATACTATAATAACATTCTAGATTCTTGTGGCGGTAGAGCAGTTTAGGTATGGTATTAATCCCATAAGCTCCACTGGGGCATCGCAAATGCTAACCACCACTAGTATTATAACTCTTTACAATCACCTTCATCCAATAGTCTCTACCTATCAGTTTGCCCTCATTAACGAGGCATAAGTTGCCAATCAACAAAGTGTCACAGTGATGTTATCCATGCAGCGACCGCACTCAGATAATATTTAGCAACATTAGTGGCTCTGACCTTGAGAGCGCACACGTTCCAAAAATACTGCTCTGAACCGTTGTTATTGGTGGAGTTTATTGTATGTTTTAATATTTCAAACAAATAATATAATCCGCTTCAATACATAAATATATATAATAAATATACGGCAAAAGTAACTGATAAAATTTGAGAGTCAACATTAAAAAAAAATCTCACTATGCATTTTTTTTCCCCACAAAGATTGTGTGCAACTTCAGGTACAAACCTGTGACTGATTCTAACTAAAGGTGTAGTTTTTATCATGGCCCAAATCATGTTTTTACTTTTTTTCCCCCCTCATTATGTTGAGCTTTTATAAGGCTCTTTTGGACTTGTAGTAATACATTTGTTTTGAATGGACAGTGTCTTTGCTGTCAGTGCTGTGGCTGATATTACTACTAATTAATACACATGAGCATAAACACACATCCGACTGCTGAACTAAAGAACCCATGCAGATTTTCAACATCTGGATAGGACAGTCTAAACCGGTTATAAAATGATAGTTGTGTATTTTATGTGTATTGTATGTGTGTGGGAGTGAAACATTTAGCTGTTTAATTTTGAATTTAAATCCACTTTTCCTGTGTAGCTAAACCTTTTTTGCTTTATTGTGTGAGCGGTTTTTGCCCACTCTTTTCCCTTTGACACAAGAAAGTTATAATTAAATGCACATTTAATAAGAATGTTTATATGAATGTTATGAAATAAAAAAGCACAAACATGGAACCTGTGAGAATATATTTTGAATGTGCATAATTGCCAGAGATGATTAGAAAATATTAAAAAAAAAAATAACATCCTTGAAAGTCCTTGAGCCATAATCAGCCTCAAATGGTAATGTTTATTTGTCTTTTTTTTGCTGAGGGAAGAAAATTACATCTTATTTATATAATTATGTAAACAACCGTGATAGTAAATTCTATGACCAGCCAGGTTCGGAATATGCGGCGGTGACCTTGGATCCTCCCTTGTGCTCCACATTGACAGATAAAAACTTTATTAACCAGCCATCCCTTCGACAGGAGACAAACCACCGGTGAAACAAACCAATGTATGCCAGTATTAGAGAAATGTGGCAATTAGAGGATGATTTTTTTTTTCTTACACTGATAGCACCAAGGAGTAAAAAGGAGTAATAAACACAGCTTGTTTGTGGACTGGGAAGCAGCAATTATAAAGTGCTTGGAGAGTTGTTGTGCTTATTGTGCCTGGGAGTAATGAGATAGGCTGTGCTGATCCCTCACTGATGCTATGGCTCCTAATCCTCAACCCTCTTTTCTTGCCTCTGTTGTTTATCCACCAACATCCTGTGACCATGGCTGGCATGTCACTGCTCTGGGCAGCACAAAACAACCTTTAACCTGTGTGTCATCTGACTAAGTCTCGCACTACAAAGCTGGCAATACGCCAAAGCAACAGTGTGATAAATGTCATAATATGTATTGTATCATGTTTTGCTCATGGGGGCATTAACATTTTACTATTTCCAACATATATTGATTTTTTTTTTCAATACTTTAACTTCCATATGGTCTTGCTTGCCTTGCTATTGTTTCCTGTGTGGATTTGCCTAATGCTCTGTCAGAGAAGATGTATTTCAAGTAGAACAAGAGCCCATTTAGAACTTTTAAGGTCAATTTATATTTTTTTTTCCAGACAGTTTTGTGTCATTTGGTGAGGGTGTTACAGTAGGAGCCTTTAAACTTGGATGTGCATATTTATGCATTCCTGCACATACACATAGAAACCTGCAGTTGCGATCGTCCTCCCATGAAGAAGAATGCCGTGTGTAGCGGTATGTTATCAGGTGACCCAGAGACAAACTGGTTATCACCTCTGTTAGCCTCTCAGGGTTAAACTTCAGAGCCAGCGGAAAAACACCACTTCAACCCACCCCCTGTCACTGAATCTGTGCGCTGGTCAGCTGGTATGTCCGCTGCTACAGGCCTCCGCTCCTATCTAATCAACATAGGCAGGCCACTTATCCATAGAAACACACACATACAAACAAACTGCATTTATGTCCACAGTTTCACAGGCATATAGCCATGTTCAGAGATAGTCCTACACATGTAGACACACACAGTGACACTGCCAAAGACTCACACAATGCATATATACACGTAGCGCTGATGATCACAGAGATGTTCGTATTGATTTCGACCGCGGTGAGGTGAGGGAGTTCCTGGAAGGGCAGAGAACAAGGTCTGGGTCAAGTGGTGGACATGTAGTTTAGGGACTGAGGATGCACCAGGTCTGTCTTCGTGACAGTTAGAGTCAGTCTCCTTCCATATCCAAGTCGCCTGGCGTCTTTTTGTCTCTGCCAGCGCCTCCATTCTGTCCACTCTACTTTTTTCTGAGCAGAATCCTCAGCCACAGAGGAGACAGTTTATCTTATATCTACCCTTGAGATGCAAAAGGGTGGGGTCAGTGTTCTTAGGCACAAATTCCAAATCCATCTTTGGCGCCATTTTAATCCCCTTTTGTTTGGCTTATGAAATGCTTTATTCTTTCAGACTGCATGCCAGCTGACCTTCTGATGTTTCATAGTGCAGCTCCCCTTTGCCCCTAACCCTGCCCTCAGAACAACATGTGGCCAGATAACAAAACCCTAAACAAAAGAGATAGATTGCCAGAACTACAAGGAAAGGTAGGGGCTCGCACTTTGTGTCTAAAACACTTCATAAGCACTAAGTGAGGTTGGCACCAGCCTTTGGAGCCCAGTCTAGGAGAATTGGGGGGAAGTGAATTGCGTTTGGCACTAGGCAGCTATCAGGCAGTAATTAGTATAGCTAACATCCCTGATGAAGGAGTCAAGTCTAGGTCAGCGTAAAAAACTTCAAGGGTCTTAGCAGGAAAGGGTTGGAGGCCAAGCCATGCCCCCTCCCTTCCCTGAATATAAGCTCATGCCGTGCCTGCTCAGATTTGCTGAAATCTGTATTGACCTTTGACCTTAAGGTGTCACAGTCAGTCACATGTCAGACTGGCTCCTGTGGACTACTCTGGATGTGTTCATATTAGATTGTCTCAGTAGTGAATACTCAAGGCAGACGAAGCCCAGCCCAAGTCAGAGATATAACCTCACACACGATGAGGCTTTTGACGTAGATGTTACCTTACAACTTAAACCCATGCTTGGGATTCTTTAGCAGCTCTGGCCCCAGGATCAAACTTTTTCTGTCACAGAGGCTGACTGTAGATCCAATCAACAGAAACGCTAATGCATGTATAGATGAAGGGATAAATGAGGGAGAAATGGGTTGTTTTTACCCATAGTTGTGTGAGTCATGTTAATCTGTTTTGTATTTTTTTTGTCCCGGGTTGAAATTTCAGTATTTTTCTGTATAGATGTATGATTATGTCACTGTGTTTTCTTAAAAGATATCTAATCCTCTAAAGCAGTCGTAATCTCTTAATACACTAGATGTTAGTCAACAAATCGCATGATAATAAAGTGATAAGAAAACATTTCTTTATAAGGATACAGTATAGTAAGGATCCATCCTCAGGGGCTACTCACAGTTAAAGCCTGCTGCATTTGCTGTTGACCGTGTCATAAGCTTTACATCTCAAATTGATGCATTTCCCTCACACAAAAAAATCTCTGCATAATCCTAACATAAAACATCAACACCTGTAACTTAATTTTCACATAAACATAAGTGAAAATTTTTCAACTTGCTGTAAATACTAATAGCTTTAATTACTGTAAATAACAAATCATGTGTAACTTTGCCTTTAAAAGAAATGTCAAGTGTACTCACTGGGATAGTTTCGAGTAAATAAACAGCTCACAGACTTCCCAGCATGCATTGAGAATTTCAACTTTCTATGAACCTCTGTTTTGCAGTTTGAAGAAAACATTTGCAATGGGGAGTTTTTCTGTTTTAATGCATGTTCATCTGTTTATTGGCAATAAACGTTGGTTTCTATTCAGTCTTAACCAAAGAAAGAGCAAAATCCCAAGAAGTAGGTGACATTGGGAAACAAATTGTCGTTATAAAGGGGAATTTCTTGCACACTGCGATGAGTTACCAGCAAATGAACAGCTAACACTTCAAACTGAGAAAATGTAAATGACACATAATTACAACTTGTGTCCAAACAACTGTTAATTGGAGTTAAATATTTTATTCAGTCTCCAATGCATTTTTCTAATACATCACATACTTTCCTCCGAACATCTTCTCTCTCTGAGGAGTTGAGATGAATACACAGACAAGTACCACTGCAAAATAAATAAATAAAATAAGATAAAATAGATGAAAAAAAAAAAAAATGAAAAGGTTTGAACTATGTGGACTTTGGTGCATTTAATTTATCCTGTGTGCTATTTATGGTGCTTTTCATCTTTTGAATCCTGGCCTAGTTTCTGTATCTTGTTTTTTCGGAAAACATGAGCTAAGCTGTAGTGCACAAACGAGGCAGCCATTAGATCGCTGCACTGTATGTCTGACCCCTGACCAATTAAGCCCCTGCCCCGCCCCCTGGTAAACCCTTCACCACAGCCCTCCCGACACCTGCCCGCCCCATGCCCTGCCCCGTCTCCGTCTCTTCTTGGAAATGATATTATGGTGTTTGGATCATCCTCCTCGTCTTCCTCCATACTGTAATCCCATTTGCTCTGTCATGTGTTGGTGTTCACAGATGGTGTGTGTGTGTGGTTGTGTGTGTGTGCATGCGTTGAGTCAGTGTGACATCCAGCTCACTCACAGCTGTTAGGATTCGCCGACTGCCCCCATTGTCTTTCCCACACATCCAAGAGAGGGTGGTCCTGCAAATGCACATAACCCTAATATGGGTGTCCAAATATAAGTGGCTGTAGTATTTTTGGGGAACCTGAATGTCTGAGTTTTACACTTCAGCCCGTCGTCGTCCCCTTTTTTCCCCTCATTCACCGTTTTTTCTCCTTCTTGCCCTCCCTGCACTTGCTGTAATGAAAATGTTAAGCTGGATGACTGAATGAGTGCAAAATAGGGTAGGGGATGCAGTGGGGTGGGACGGGGTGGGGCTGTGGGGCTAGTGGCGATGAGTTCCCACTCATTGTTGAATCACAAGGAGAA
>JAPTMW010000029.1:24372125-24386491 GCA_029822955.1 Ostorhinchus angustatus
ATATATATACATACATAGATATATATAGATATGTATTTAGGTACTTCTATGAAACTAGGTTTATTTTGGTATCTGGCACATTGCCAGCTTTTTTAGACCCAATAAGAAAAGAGAAATTTAGACATATTTCCCCCCAGGATGTACCTAATGATGACCTCAGATAAATGCAAAAAAAAAAAAAAATCATACTCTTGCTCTAAGCCATCCCAAAATTAATGAATTTTTGCTAAAATATTGAGGTCAAAAATAGGACCAAAATTGGGACAAGAAAAGCTACCTAGGTGCCAGTGCATTTGATCAGGAACACATGGCTGTAAATGGTCTTATATACCGCTATAAATAAAGACACTGTTAAATTTGAGGATCCTAGTGGTTTTTCTAATCCAGATATGGAGGTTTTTCATGAATCTCAGTCTCATTCCAGGTTTCGTGCATAACCCATCGCGTCCACTGACGTTACATGCGGAACCTACCAATTTAAACACATTTGCATTTACATTTTTGTGAAACACTCTGCCTTACATAATTGGTTAGATTTCCAAAATGTACCTGTGAGAGAATAAAGAGATATTGGAAAAAAATAGTAGCGTGTAATTTTCGTGTCCTTTGGATTCTTGTACAAAAAGAATATAAAAATGTGTTTTATCTGAATAATACTTTCTTTTATCTCAGTACATATTTATTTTTAAAATAGACCCAAACTTGCTTCATAACATTAGTCTACATCTGGTTTGAATTTTTAGCCCCCACATCCTGTTTTTAAGTACCGGTTTCATAGAAGCACCCATTTAAGAAAGAATACAGGTGAATTATAAATGATCTGCATGTTATTCAACCATATAGTATGTAAAAGTAATGATAAGCTGGTACATGGAGAGCCAAAGTCCAAACCCTTCTGGTTATTTCAGAAAAATGTTGCATTAAAGTCAGCGGCAATAAACGATTATTTATTTGATCCCCTTTGAATTATTCTACTATTTACACAAGTCACATATAAGTCGAGACAGTTGTAGTTTGTGGTAAATCTGTTAAACTATCAGATTGTGAACGTGTTTCTGCAGATTTAACATAACTAGACCTGTACTGATTTTCATCTCTTTTTAATAATCGCTCTAGAAGACTGGAGGTAAAATGTACCAAGGTGTCAGTGACATGTATTATGATGAGAGATGCAGTCCACTGGTCCGCTTAACACAAAACTGGATGTTTCTTTTCTATCTTTGCCACAAACCATGACACTCTGGATCTGTCGAATGATCTTTTGAATTGACAAACACCATATGTGCAAATGGAAGCACAATTCAAACAGGATCAAACAGTTATTCGTCCCTCACCGTTGACCATCATTCCTGTTTTTCCCTATGGGCACACAGGAAGCGCTGTGACTTTGGTTCTTTGTACTGATTTATTCTATGCAATAATCACACTAAACACTCACCTGTTGAGCCTCTGCTGATACTCTGCTCTGAGCTTGATGTCCTGTTATTAGTCTGGGCAGTGAGCTCGTAGCAGGCCTGCATTGCTCCCCCCTTGACTTGGGTAAAAGATGCAAAGTGGTGAAGACGACCTCTCTGTTTTCCCTTCTTTTGCACTGCTCTTTCCTCAGCTCCCGTTGCCCCTGCGTCCTAAAACCCTCAATCTCATCCCGCAGGAGGGTTTTGACTGATGATCGGACATTTCCTGCCCTGTCGTTTGCCGCTGCAGAACCGGCCAGAGCATATGCAGAGACATTCGATGCCCCATCTACTTCATCTTTGTTTGGTCTTTCTTCTTCCTCATTTTCCTCCGTTTTCTTTTCTTTCTTTTTCTCCTGAAAGTGCGCTGGTCTCCCCTGACCTCCAAGAGACTTGTGTTGAACCTGCCTGGGGTTCTGTCAACAGGAAACACAATATCCTGCACTAGTGTTCCTAATGTAACCACTGTACACACAATGCACTGTCAGTCTGATAATATTAAATTCATTCAATTACAAAAACTGTAAACTTGATTAATTTGTATTAAATCTCAATTTCACCACAACAAAATGACATAACATGAATATACATCATAAGAAGAGATGTGAACTTAATACATTACCCCATTTGTAAACATGATTTCTGTCACACCAGATACTATCAGAAGTCATTGGCAGTGGGGGTAAAAATAACAATACCCATAACCCCATGCAACTTCACTCTGACATCTACTTAACCACTTATTATTGTTGCAATTGAGAGACCCCCAGCAGCAAAAATGAATTTACAAAAAAATGTGAAGCTTTTACTCATTTAGCTGAAGCTAAACTCTATGGATGGGCATGTAGGCACGTTAGCATCTATGTGAATACAGGTAAGAGAGCTGCCCCGTGCCTTCATCAGTGCACAGTGTAATTGAAATTGGTTTTATTAGGAACTTAAATTTAATTCAAGCTCTGCCTCTGGCTCTGTGTGCTTGTGTGTGCATGCTTTCGCTGTTTGATGTTTACAACTCATCAGATCTCACAGAATGCTTTCTATGTAACAAACCTGAGTAAAGAGAATAACATAGCAGCACCGTCACTGCTACTGTATAATCCTACATTTCTTCCATCAGCCTTCTGCCGTGTGTTACTCCAGCTGAAGACAGCAGCTTCAGTCGATAGGCAAATACGGCGTTTAGAAGCTCAAGTCCAATAAAGCGGCAGCGCAGTAGCACAAGATGTAATGATACTGACTTAAGGCAAAAGAAAAGCTGCATGAAACAGCATGGCATCATTTGACCCCATTTAAAAACTTGATACCAATTAGATGGTTCAGAGGATAAATAATTTAGAGGAGCTCTCTTACTGAACACACACAAATAATTTTACTGTCTTGTGCACAGCTGTGCATGAGTTTGCATGTGCAGCCACACTGTCCCACATTAACCTGTGAACATCCACAGTCCATGCACACAACTATGCAAACATGCACACGCACATGCACAAACACAGACTTCACCGCACTCTGGAAACAGACTTCTTAATGAAGCCTTCCCCAAGTGAAAGTAGAGCAGAAATACATACTGGCCCATTTCTGCCTTCAGTTCACCCTCCTCTCCTCGCTCTCTCTCCTTCACCTTCTTCTCATCGTTTGTTTTATTCATGTTTCGTTGTCTTTCTCTTTTGTCTCAATGAGTTAAATCACAACCCCTAATTTATGGCTACAGGCAAAAAGACACTTCTACAAACAAACTGGCTGATGAGAGGGGATGACTGAAAACATACGCGCCAAGCGGTGTGTGTAAATCTTAAAATGTCTGTTACTGTCTTTTTATCTGTGGTTATTTACATAAGAAATGACAACGTGTGTAAAAGAATGGCTGTGATGCAAAATGAAAAAGGCTGCGTGCACGAGAAGAGGGGAAGAAGGGGGGGAGAGGGAGAGGGAGAGAGTAAATCCAGTGACACTGAGTGGGGAGCACTCAGGTGTGGTGAGAGGATTATACAAAACCCTGAGTATGAATGACAGTAAACACCTGAATGACAGAGAGACGGGGAGAGGTGAGAGCTTGGGTTTGTGTGTGTGTGGCTCTGGGTGACAGTTTAGTGGTCTTCACATATATCCTGAGAAGTGAATGAATATATTTGCCACTTTGTATTTTCAAGAAGGTGCTGTTTACTCAAGTGCGGCATGTTATTTTGTTTTATCTTCATTACTCATACGTTAGATTGCGGCATGTGTAAAGAAACTGAAACAATGAATGGGAGGAGGATGTGAGAAACAAACAATGCATACATGGGAATAAGGATGTCAATAAGGCAAGCGGGGAGCGTGGAAGAGGAAGATATCAATCAGGAGTGATCCACGGCAAGAGTTGTAGAGCTGTTGAGTTAGTGAGTTACAGATTGGGCTGTACAGTATAGAAGTAAGTCAATAACAAGCGCATAGAGACAGAAAGAGGAGGTTTGTCTGTTTGTCTTACTTGCGCTGTGCTTTCCTTCTCTACGTGTGCCGTCGGTAGGGGATTGCTGACAAGGTGTCTGGAACATGCCTCAGTTTCTGGGTGAGCACATTCTCTGTTCTTCTCTGTGCTCCCTGAAAAAACAAACACAACTCAGAGCCTCTAATCAGCACCTGATTGTTCCTTTTTATTTCTCCTGTAATTCACACTTTAGCTCATGGCCTTTCATTTCATTACTTTTCAAGCTACGATGTTGATTGGTTTGTATAACAGTGGTATTAGAATACAGAATTATTATCGTATGTATTGACTAGAAAACCTTGCATATTCTGTTCACAAGAATGGTTAAGATGGATTAAAAGCTACTTTTTTTGGTAAATCATTAGCAGGAGTGCCAAAGACATTCTCCCCCCTCTTGTGGAATGCCCAAACGTGAGTTTAACCTTTGGCTTAAGGTTAAATTTAGAAGACAGCATTGCATGCCGATTCCTAGATCTGCGCTTAGTGAAATCCCTCACCTCTAGAGCTACTGTATATCACTGTACAGCGCTGACTCTACATGAAGCGTGACCCCGTTTCCCCCTCGGCGACCCCCTCCTTCCCTCCACAGCCTTGGAAGATAGAGGAGCATAGGGGAAAGGCATGCCAAGGCAGTAGACACTTTTAAGCAAAGATTAAAGGTTTTTCTTTTTAATCAGTCATTTGGCAGCGATGTTAGCATTTCACCCTAGTGCGGCTAAGGATCAATTTTTAATGCTGCTGTGCAGAGAGCAGACAGGGTGATTGGCAAGAGAGAAGCTATTTACAAAGGATCTATTTACAAATTTTCCATAGAAATGTGCAGAGGGCACAATTGACATCTCTTACAGAATTTTAATTAGACGCTCTCGCTGTTTTTTTTTCACATCGTCACAAGGCGCGACCTCTGCGAGCCCCAGATGATCACTGCTTTGTGTTTGTACGAGTGCTTGGGTATGTGCACGTTCACATACATGTTCTTCACATGTAAGAATAATAAAAGGGCTCTACCCATCTCCCCTGTGTGACATTTTGTTACATTTCTCCATGTTGTGCTGCCAGGCGCTGGGTAACTAGGTCAATCAACCCTGGTGTAAACGCATCACAAGAATCCACCAAGAACATGCTAATGACAATGAATCTTTGTAAATTTATATCTCTCTATGGCACAATAAAGATTTATATATAACTCCTTGAGGGATGTCAACAATATATCTTTGAAAAATCTTAGTAAGTAGATGGAATTAGATACCATACTTAGCTTGTAGAAGACCTATATGTCTCCCTTTATTACAAAAAATGTGTAAAAAGTCACAATACGTGAACTCATAACCACATAAACAAAGCTTTTTGCTGGTATTTAAGACAGGATAGGTTTTTATGCAGCACACAAGATAAATATATAAATATGAATTATATCTAAAAGTATACACTTATGACAGTAGGTCTAGTATATACATACAATTTACAATATTGTAGAGGTGTGGGTAAGGTACATGGTACAGTGGATTTTTTTTCCCCTTAGCAGACAGAGGTTAAAACAGAGTAAAACTGGGGTAAAAACTCTTCTTCAGCCTCAGTTTTTGTCCTCAGACAGGAGAAACACCGGCCTGATGACAGAAGGGAAAAGAGAGAGTGTCCAGGGTCGCTGGAGTGTTTCTGAATCTTCTTAGCCCTTAACCTGTAATGTTTTGCGTAAATGTCCTGCAGGTTGGGAATGGAGGTTCTGATGGTCCGCTCCGCTGATGGACCACCCTTTTAAGAGTTGGGAAGTCCTGCTTGGTGCCGTTTCTGATTCAGGTATTGATGGGATCAGAAGGTGTTTAATCTTTCCACTTTTTTTTTTTTTTTTAAGTAAATCATCCTTGTGTTAAGATTTGTTATGAATATGTTAAGTATCAACTATGAAATCTGTGGGTGTTGAAAGGTGGGGATGTATGAGACAGACAGAGAATATCACCACAAAATGGGACCAATGGCCCTGCATCTCACTGACATGTTCTATCACACATCAAGTTGAATTTGTGAGGTTGTTAGGTTATGCCGCTATGTTTGAATCCCGTGGTCTTGATGCAGGTGATCAATCTTCTAATAGAAGTGGGTGGTACTTTCACTGGAGGAGAACTCAACTAATTGAGTGAAAATCCACATATGATGTCCTAATAGTAACAATATTGATATCTATACCCATTTCCGTGTTATTAGCCATCAAAATATGGCTTATAAGTAAAAGCTAAATTTGTAACATTTCAAAAATCTAAATTTCTCAAAACTGTGAACAGACTTTGTAGAAATTTTCCCAACGAAGCTTCATGTAAAATTTGAAATAAATCAGACCTGTAGTTTTAGAGGAGAGGTTTATTGAAATGTAGACATTGGTGACCTTGAGTTTGACCCTTCAAGGTCATTGAAGGTCAAAGCTTATGGACCCAAATTAAAGTCCATATATGACTTCCTATCAGTGCTCAATAGTAACTATATTGATATTTGTAACTATTTACATGTTATACGCCATAAAAATATAGACCATTATAAGTAAAGGTAAATTTTTAATATTTCAAAAAATTTGTCAGAAACTGAAAAATTGACATATCTCAAAACTGTGAACATACGTTGTAGACATTGTCCCAGGAAAGCTACATATTAAATTATAAAATAATCCAACCAGTAGTTTCAGAGAAGCTGTTACTAATGAAATTTCTAATGAAGATGATGACAACTAAGATGCCGCTGGACACACGCTTTCACAATAGCTGATGGCCATGAGCTAAAAAGAGAGGTAATACGACTGAAGTCTTCAGCCGCACAACAGTTTACGTCCTGACATGACACTACCATTCCTTTATCCATGCATCGTCCATCCGTGCATCCATCAGACCATGATCCCACCATCCATTCATCCATTATCCAACTGTCCATTCATTCATACAGTCAAGCAGGCCTCTTGCCAACGAACCTTCACACAATTGATCCAATGATTGACCTAACACTGGGCGGATCAATACGCTCTTAAATGGCATCATTGTAAACGCTTAGGCACAATGGCCAGGCATTGTCTGTGCAGTTCATTTTCAAGGTAGAAAGGCAGTGCAGGGCTCGAACCTGAGTCAACTCTCTTTTCTCCTCCACTTACATGATCACAGCAAAGAAAAAAAGACGAGACACTGAAAAGGGTATTGAGCAGCAAGCATCCTGTACACATGCAACAAAAGAGGCAGTGGTCCATGTAAAACTACTTGTAATGAACCGGGACTATTAAATTCTTTAGAGTGAGATGCCTGTGGATAGAGTAGATTCACAGTCAGTCTGTGGTTGCGTGAGTGAACAGATAAGGAGCCATGTGAGATCATGTAGATCCACATAATGAGCGGCAAAGAAGGTTACATTTTAGAACCGTGTCAAAGCAGGTACATATTTCATCTTTCCAATTTCTGTTTTATTTATTTAAAAAAAACAATGTAAATGAGCAAACATTAATATATCATTTAAAGAATATTAAGGTGGAAGAACACAATTCAGTGTCTTCTTATGTTCAATAAAAAACTCTATAGCATATTGTCACTTGGTGTGCATGCAGGAACCTTTTTGGGATGGAGCTGGGGCCAGGGCTTGGCATTAAATGACTGGGACTCTGACAAGTCTAGGAGTTCTGTCACTGTAGTTCACAGGTCTTGTTAGCCAAGATGTCGGCAGGGGTGGAAATGAATGTGTGTGAGTCTTTCTGTAGGTGTATATATGTGTGTGAGGTGAACATTAGACAGCACTCCTACTTCCACCTCCTCACCTGACACCAGCAATAAAACTAAACAGGCCAAGGTGCTATGCTGTGTGTGTAAGTGTGTGTGTGGATGTGCACACAGAAAAAGGGGCATGTGTGCTGCAGGGTTGTTGCTGCTGTCACCAATTTGCCGGGGCCTCCAGACGGGAGCAAGAGCAAGGTGACGGAGCTGTGGCTTGATAAACACAGAAGCCCTGCTTCGATTTCCTATCCAGTCCACTTTGGAAACACATGGCTCTTCCTGGGTGCTCTGGGCCCAGGGAAGGAGGGGGAAGGGGAAAAGGAGGAGGGGGAAGAAGTGTGCCACAAGAGAGACATAGTGATGGGTGTGCAGTGGGAAAGAATAGCAGTCAGTGATGGAGAGAAGGTGCTGATGGGAAGAAGGTAGAAATGGGTGACAGGCCAGGTGAGATTGGATTTGCAGTGCCTCTATCCAAATGACAGAACTTCCAAGATGACAACCGGAGAAAAAATTAAGATAAACATTAAGAAATCCAAAAATGCCACAAGGAAACTATGTGCATGGACGGAAGGCTCATCTTAAATCAGTGTTAGTCACAAATACTCACTTTCCCCTGCATGAAACAGACCTCCCTGATAAACACTTTTAAAACATTAGGCTGATCTGTATGACGGTGGAATATAGAGACTTACCGTGAGAGAACGATGATGATCAGCAAATAAAGATGAGCCCCGATTAATAACTAGCAGCTCAAATATCTGGAAATTCAGGCCCATGAAGTTCAAGACTAATGTCAATCTGCAGATGAGCTACAAAGACTTCAAGGACATGGAAGTCTGAATGTATTTTAGATTTTCAGTGAGGAAATGCTTGAATACCAAGAATTATTAATGAAGTTTACAATGTTTTATTTTTCCACGACATGTTTAATTATGTTTCACGTTAAAATCTGTATTTAGAAGAGAATATATTCTGTCCACTGAAGCACTAGAGTGCTTACTTTGAAACAGTTGTATTAAAGCTGCAGGAGTTGAAATCAGGAGGAAAAATGCCAGAATTAGAAAATACAAACCTTTCTGTTGCAGCTCTCTCCTCTGAGTCCAATTTAAATGACTACATGTAGATGTCCATGGAGATGTGAAGCCTATTTTCTAAGCTTGATATTGGAAATGGAATAGAGCAGTAGAATCACATCTAGGATACATCTGACAGAATCTAATCAGCAACTGGTATCTACAGCTATCAGTCATGTTTTTATCCCCTACCTTTCTAAAAAGCCTGTGATTGGATAGTTTTGCCTCATTGGTGCAGATTTATTGTGAGAACAGTGGATTTTGAGACACTGCTTGCTAATTCTTAAGATAGATGCTGCAAAAACTAAAAGGTTCCATTTATTCAATTAGTTATATGAATGCTAAGTTTGATAAAGACTGATGTATCTGTTGGTTAGTTACTCTTCTCTCTTTCTCTCACACACACAAATACAAACACATCAATAAGAACACTTTTCTGTCATGGGGAAAAAACGTACAATACAACAGGTAAAGTGTGAAAAATTCAAGTGATTTTTTTTTTTTTTACTTTACCACTAAACACTAAAAAAAGGCGAGAACACACCAGAAACAAGCAGGCTCTCAAGTAAAAAAAACCTCTTACTTTTCTACTCTTCCAATCACTCACTTTCTGTTTCTTCTTCTTCTCCCTGTTGCTTGGGAATAGCTAACTGTGCTCTGCTTTCAGCTGACATCAGAAGTTAAACGACCAACTTCTTTTGGAGGAGCAGGGAAGTGTCATTTCTGGAGGTGGGGCCCCAAACTCCCCTCTGCCCCCCTGGAGAGTTAAGTAGATCACATTTTAACCCCCCCATCACAAAACCCCACACTACTGCTCCTCTCCTCCATGCCTTAACACCAACATAAGAGGACAAGTGTGGGCTCTAAGCACCAGTGATCAAACAGGAGCGGCTGCTGGGTGTGCTAGGCTCAGGACGGTTGGCCTAATAGGATTGGAAGCCCCCAGGTGAGCCAAAGGACACCTCCAATCAGCATGATTAGCCAAAGGCTAAGGAGCATTTGCAGCTATAGCACTGACTGATGTACAGTACTAAAAGGATCACATGGATAGTGAAGAATATGAGCAAGTCATGGTATGCAATGCCATGGTTGACTGTGTATGTCAAAGATTTGTATGTGACTGATGGAGTTAGAAGTTGCATGGAGTTTTAAGGTGTCAGGATGATCTTAAGATTTTGGCTGAAGCTCTGAAATAATCGTGTCTTCCTGGTTACTTATAAAAGCAGTGTATGTTGAAAAAATGTATGCATGCAACCTCAAGCAATATTGCCAAGTCTTTCCATCCACATTTGAATATTCCCATTCCTTTTACACACACACACACACACACACACACACACATATATATATATACACACACACAGGCTTTTATAAACTCATCACATCCACAAAACAATTACCAGAGACTGAGCTCATCACTGACTAAGCAAAAGTCATCCAGCGTGTAAAACACACAATATAATTAGCACACATCAAGCTGCTGGGTCCTACTGTGCATTAATGATGCTTTCCTCTGAAGTGAATTATGGTTTGATGAGTGAGAAAGTGAGTGAGGAGGGGCTTTGAGGAGGAGCAACACATTTGGATAAGGGGGAAGACTAACCGCCAACAGAATGGAAAGGAAAGACTAATACAATTCACAACCTGAATTTTATATTCAGTTACTTCTTGTCTTTAAATCTCTAAACAACAGTGCAATCATATAAGAACATACAGAGATGGATGATACTTACCTGTGGTTATTGCCATTATATGCCAGGTACCACAGGCCACATCACACACCTACAATGTGAGAACAGTTAGATAGTGTTTCATATAACAGGAATTTTTAAAGCACGTATGTAGGTGATATCAACTAATATCTTGTCCTTAAACTGCATGAGAAATGTAACATTATGATGGATAAAATGTAATTCAGGGAGAAAAAGTAATAAAAGAATTACTCTAGATTGTAAATTCACAGGAGGACAGTTCCTGCTTGATTTAATGGAGGAGAAAATGGCAGTTTTCTTATGAATCTATGATAGGTTATAATTTTTGTTTATGCTCATACAAGACAAAGACAGTACTAAAGATTCACTTGACTTTAAGAAATGACAATTCTGCAAAAAAAATGTGCAAGTTGATGTCTTTAATGAAATGTTGAACCCCTGATCAGACCCCAATCTGTAATGTTTCCATTAGCTGTGAAGGGTAATACACCTGCAGTGACATCATTGATTGGGTTATGGTCAGAAGTGCTAAATGAAATAAAAGTAGTGCAGAATCAGCTTTAATCTTTATGCTACGCAGAGTGGACTTGCCTTTAAGTATTTATGTATATTGCACTATAACTTAGATACTAAAAAAAAAAAAAAAAAACCTAAAAAAAAAAACTGGGGCTTTCATCTTCTTGAGGCCCGGGTAGCCTGGAAACCTAAATTGTGTTAGTCTTTCCCATACACACCTTTCTACTTGCCAGTGGAACAGACTGGGGGGTCCAGAGCCTTTTGAGGCCTGGATGATCACTGACCCAAGACACGCAAGGGATTTGACCCCAAAGCAGCAGCTCTCCACCTGCTGAAAATGTGAAAGAAAGGGCCCAGTGTTGAGAAAGACACTTCAGAAATCTAGTGTCACCTTGGCACATATATTAGGTCTCAAAACTTTTATCTCTACTATGAAAAGTGATATAAAGTTATATGTCTGGATATTATGTAGGTTGCCCTTCATTTATGTGTCTGCCTCTCTGAAACGTACAAAAACTAGGTTGCGATCCTGGTTTCTGATTCTATTTACATGAGACACTTAAAACAACAGGCACATTTTGTGGTCATGCTGGAATAACAGAACTAAGTGCCAGAAGTGGTTCTTTTCATTCAGTGGCCCCGGGGCCTGGATGAAACCAGACACCAGTGTACCTCAGATTAACTTGCTTCTGAACCTTACAACTCTGATTTCCCCTGAATTCAAAAAGAAAACCCTGACCCCAATTAGAAACAGTTAGAGGGAACTGTGAATTACATCCTGTCAGCGTGGTTTAGTTTAGAACCCTGAGTTGATGTACTGCACTGTATTGAAATTGTAACCCTAACATTCCACATAAACACCCCCCACCCACCCGACATTCTCAGTTAGCACCCACTGTCTCACACACACACGCACACACACACACACACTTCATGTGCTCACATACAGCAAAAACTCAAGCATCCACTCACTCATGATACCTCAGTCTGCGTATTTAAACCTGCCACTAATAAATTTATATTTACTGCCTGCATTGAGGACTTTTAAATTATGGCGTACAATAAACCTGGCACACACATCTCAAAAGCTCTTTCAGGGGATGTTAAAGCAATATAGTAAGCAATTTTCCAAAGTGGATTACAAATTTCACATCCAGGTTTTATTGCACATTACGATAACTTAACCACATCTAAATGTTCTGCATAAATGGGAAATATGTGCTGCTTAATATGCTATTTTTCATTTTTTAAGAAGCGCTTTGCAAACCCTGCCAAGCGAGGGAGCATGCTGGTTTGTGTGGTGGGGGAGTCAATAATCTTTATGAGGTGGATTTTAATTACAAGGAGATAACTGAGTATCCTCCTCACGGCAAGCCTCCATCAATCTCTATTCTGCATCAAGCTGTACATAGCCCTGCCGCGCATGCATACACACACACACACACACACGCACACACGCAGATAACCTTTCAGACATGATTGATCAATCAATCAGTAATGTATTATTTTCATCTCAGCGAAGCAAACCTTATAAAAGCATATAAAGCAGGCGTTGCTAGATGCTGATTTACATCACACATATACACGCATGCATGTTCGGTGTACTACACACATTTCCAACACACGCATGTACACACCAACACGGACAGACAGACTGAGACACGCACATGCACACTCTTGTACACAGACGCTGGCAGGGTAATCCAGCTAAAAAAGGTTAAGGCTGATGTTTTCCCAAAGAACGACGGTCTGTGAAAGGTCAGATCAATCATGTGCTAAGCATGCCTCGTAAGCAATCCATAAAGAGCTTGTTTTAAATAATAACATTTTATAGATCACCTAAAGACATAACTGTACCTCTGGCAGGTAAGGCTCTATTTTCCAAACAGTCTTCAATGTGCTATGAATTCAAATGGGACCAAACTTAATATGTTGACTGCAGTTCATTTAATGAAGCGGTGGCATTTCCAGTGAAACCACACACAGTGCCAGCAGACGTCTCAGTTCAACAATAGGCAATTCTTTTAACAGAATATTGCGCTACAACAGTAGCCTATAAATGTACCCTAGTCCTGAAACAAGCACAATGGCTTTTCTCTTTAAGTAGCTGATGTTACATTTGTAGTTTTACCACTTTAATTCCATCTGTCTGGCAGAGGGCAGGCAACAATTGAGGGAGCAGTAGCTGTGTGACACTTTGGAATGGTGAAAATATATTAGGGGTTACGTTGTGAGCAAAAGGGAGATGAATCAGATTGCTGAAAATCATACAAGTTATAAGAATAAAGAGAGGGCAGAGTAAAAAGCGACTACCTGAGACTATCTGTTTGTAAAATCTAATCAAAAGAAGCAAAGAGACGTTTCACAGTGCAGGAAAGACTGCCCAACTAACAGAATAACCGACATAAAAGATACTGCGACTTCTTATCTCTTAGCCCTAATAATATCAAAGTAGCTAGAGGGATAGTTTTAGCAGGGTAGTTTAGGGGATAGCTGGTTGAACAACAAATCAATTCATTATGGACATAATCTCAAACTTTACACTAAATCTGTGTGTAGTATTGCACAGTTTAGTTTGGGTTAAGAGATACGGAGATATAATGAGGTTGAATTTGTGCTCCGAGTGATGTCATTTGAGGACACTGAATCCTTGTTGTGTTAATTAAAACTCAATGAAATGATGTAGATGAAAAATTAGCATGGCTCAAAGCCACAGTGAGGGATACTGCTGGGAAAATGAGGTTTTTAAGTTGGTTAGTTGTTTTATACTGTGTGTTGTGTTGAGCGAATACAGCTTAGGAATATTCTCATTTTAATATCACAACGTCAGCTGTCTGTAGTGACAACAAGCCGTTTGAAGGTTCGAGTTAAACGGTGTTATTTTTCTGTACCATAGCAGGTTGGCTCACCTGTCACAGCTGCACTGTAGCTGTCTCCTGCTTGTAGATGTGTGACCTCGACGAGTTGAGAATAACTAAGTTGACATGGAGTAGAGACATGAACTGTTTTCTCTCCAAGTCCAAGCTGTCCCTGCAAGTAAAATCACATGAAAATGAAATTACTATTGATACTAATGAATTTATTGTTTGCAGACAGAATAATTAAACAGAGATAGTAACTCAAAGCATATCTATTGTTCATCTGCCATTCAGACTCCTACTAAGTGGCTGCTTATTTAGTTACACGGGTCTTGTTAATAACCTCTGGAGTGTCATAATGTAAGTGGATGTTTATGAAATATTGTATGATCACGTACAAGACAGGAGTTTGCTTCTGGTTGAAGTGATTGTCACGGACATTGAAATACATTTGCCATGGAGTACAACTGCCTGGCAATGTAATCCTCCATCAGTGTAAAGTCTATTCAAACACAAAAGCTTAGTAACAATAGCATCTAATGTACTGCA
>JAPTMW010000029.1:24447128-24459364 GCA_029822955.1 Ostorhinchus angustatus
TGATGGAATAGGAGGAGAATTGTTTAAAGTATTACAGTGTTTTTTGGTCTGTGTGTGTCAGGAACAAACAGTACGTAAATGGTAGCTATTTGACAACAGAATTATACAAAGATAAGCCTCATTGTCACCTGCTTCTCTTGCCCTATCATCAAGTGTTATAACCCAAGTATACATTTTATTCACTCAATCCACTATAAATGTACTGTATTCTATTTGTAGCTGATGATACTTTTCAAATGCATAGCAGATTCATCCTTTGCCTAAATAATGACAAATTATTAAATGTAGAAAATGTACAAAACTCACACGATAGGGAGATTAAAACTAGACATGAAGGTACCATGTCTACTTTACATACCGTAGCAAAGGATGTAGCCTTTATCCCAGTCTGTAATTTTATCTGCTAATATGAAAAATGCAACTAAATACACCCAAAGTTGTATAATAGTAATCCATTCATACTTTCCCTAACTCTGAATAGTCTTATTTAAGATAATCACAAGCAATTCAAATGGAAAAACCAGTTAGAATGTATAAATTAAAAATAAGGACAGGTTGAGTGACTATTATTGCTTATTTTAATGAGTTTTCATGTGTTTGTGGCAAATGAAATCAGAGTGTATTATGAGATATGCTTCCATGTTGTCTGAATAGGACTCTTGAGCAAAATTGAGCACACTTAAAGTAAACTAAGAACAGATTCATGTTCTTGTATTTCTGAAGTGTCATTGGTCATCTCCCCTTCACCAACACAAGAAACACACGTTTAACACTGATTCTCACCTATTAACCTTTGACGTCCACGTTGCCCTCTCTTGTAGCACCCTGACCTTGCCATCAGAGTCATTCAGGGTCAGGGAAATAGGCTACTATTTTGAACAAGAGTGCTTGTTGAGTACAAATTTCTATTAATACCACACCATGCGGATAATAGGAATCTCTAAAAGGCCAACCAGCTGCTAGAGCTGCCTATCTTTGTTAATCCCTCTTTCTCCATTTCCACTCAGTTACTCCCTCCACTCTCCTTAGGTTAAATGGCAGTGAGTGTTTTGCCTGTGTGTGTGCGTCTGGGTTTGTGTGACCTGCAGGGACCTTAAGCCGTGACACAGTCTGGGGTCACGGACTCTTACTCTGTCCACACCACACAGATCAGAGCAGCATTTATTTACAAGTCTGAAAATGTGATGTTCGTTTTCAGGCACTTGCTTGCAGATACACACATACACTGTACGCAGACAAGGACAGGGTCATGCACACACACTCAGAAACATGCACAAACACGTACTTGCACCCAACACACAGTCTCTCCAGCCTTTAATCCTTCTCGTTTAGTCAGCGGGGGAGTTTGTGTGCAAGGTCCCTGCCCTTTGT
Organism: Ostorhinchus angustatus; assembly: GCA_029822955.1. Classification (NCBI taxonomy): domain Eukaryota; kingdom Metazoa; phylum Chordata; class Actinopteri; order Kurtiformes; family Apogonidae; genus Ostorhinchus; species Ostorhinchus angustatus. Next base: position 24,448,500 of record JAPTMW010000029.1, read on the forward strand.
ATTGATCACATTGAACATGAGGAGGACTTCCATACAAGGGTCTGTCCTCTGAGAGAAAACATGTATGAGGAGAATAAAAGGTCAATGGGAGCAGGAAAAGATTGGCAGAGGACACATTGGGACAAGGCGAGACAACAAAAACAGAAAAGGCTGTAGAGGTACAGGAAAATATGAACTAAGAGAAATGGCAGCCAGCAGGGCCAATCCACTTTTATTGTGTGTAAATGAATCAAACATTGTAGAGGTCAGAGCACTTCCACCTCAGCGGCGACCTCACTGATCTTTTGAATCAAATAAAATTGAGGATAGCCCACGTGAAGCATCAGCATTAATCTGATAATCTATGATCACAAGGTGGCACAGGTGACAAGTGCCCTGACAGAGCCTGTGAACTCATCTAGAATCACATTCACCTTATCACAAAGTGTCAGGTGCATTAAGGAATATAACACAGAGACAGAACAGAAAGAACACACAGTTTCTTTAAACAGCTCTCGCCTTTCTTTCACGACACAGACAATGCTCCTGTACATGCATTGTTTGAACGAAATTCATTATCGTGAACAAATTTGTCTCTGTCTCTCATTAAGTGGGGTTATGTCTCTTAACCCCCATTACAAGATCAAGTCAATTATTCTATTAGTCCTCACAATCACCGCAAACAACTCGATTGGCCTGGCTTGTCTCTCAAATGTTCTGCTGAGTGAACTACAGCATGGCGCGAAGGGCTGTTGTTGTATTTGTCTACCCTTCTCTTTTTTTTTTCTTTTGTATGACTATTATTTTATGCAGCTGCAATAATTTTCAGTGTGGTACATTCCTGGAGACCAGAACCATGCGGACAAATGAACAATAATCTAAACATAGAAAAGGTCAAAGGATAATTTTAGGTTGTAAACTCTATTTCAGATGGGATTTACAGGTTCATATAAGTGCTCAGTACATGTCAAACTAAAAACAAAAAAACTCCAGAATGCAAACTTGTATTAACAAGTATGGACAAAGGTTTCTGTGGGTAGTTAGGAACTGGTCCCAAGCAAGCATAACAGGAAAGAGAACTGCAGGGGAACCGGTAAAAAAAAGGTACAGATGTAAAGGAACTCCATTTACTTTAGTTTGTTTTAATTAATCAGATTAAGTAAAAAAAAAAAAAAAAACCTCAGTAACAGCCCACCTTGTGCTTTCAAGTGGCAGCATCTTATGGGTCCCTCCATTCCGTTAAGTACTTTAGGCTGATCATTGCCCCAGGAGGCCGATAAGCAGATTAGGCCTGATTAAAGTCGTATCAGTGGAATTTGAGCAGGGGACCTGCCAGGACAGACACAGTCAGTGGTGCACCCCTCCTTTCCCTCCACTCGCCCCCTCACCCCTAAATGCAACCCCCTGCTTGTTTATGACTCACAGTGGCACTTATCCAGATGCCATCAGCCTCATCCCTTACTCAGTTCATTACTTACCTAACCATTATACATTGTTGCACATGCAAAGTACACACACACACACAGGGCTAGTGTGAGGCATGATACTCTACATGCATGTGCTTTGACCTCAGGGACTAAGACAACTCAAGCGTTGTTGCCTCTGAGTCACCATGGTAAAACGAGACTGTCACTGCTTGTGTTTAATTTTCTCAGAAAGGACGCCATGCCTCAGGGAATTATTACACCCACTCCTTATATATGCATTAATGCACATGACAGCCTTGTTCTAAAGACCTAACACACCCTGTAACACTTTTACTTTTTAGCAGGAAGATCAATAAGAGTAAGAGAGGCAGAGAGACCGTATGGAGGGGTGGGTGAGAGAGGAGGAGCAGCAGCCAGAACGAGGGTAATAAACAAATTAGTAAATGTTGATTTGTGCCCTTTTTTGCCTCATTTAGAGTAGAAGGGTGGTTGTGTGGCTGTTTGAATGAGCGGTAACAGCAGGTTTCTTTTCTCTGGATGAAGGACAGTAAATCTCCATCCTGTGTCTGGCTGGTTGCCTGACAGGTTGACTAGCTGACTGACTAAATACATGAAAACTGAAGTCTCATTAGCATGTTATACAACCACTGAAGCAGCCAGACAAACTGAATTAAAGTTCTGACTTTAAAAGATTAAAGGCGTCAATGGGCATTATTTAATAGTGTTACGCAAAAATAATGTTTAACTTATCAGCATCGGATACCTCAGTTTGTGGATTGTGTATTGTCATAAAAGAGGGCATGCCCAGTTGTCTTGTCTTTCTCTGGGGGTGGAGACATCTTATTGTGCCAGGCCATGAGAGCTCTTGGAGGATGCTGTTCCCATATCTAAACCACATGCTCCCTGTGCAGTGACAGTCCTCCATATAACAGAGCAGTAAAACCCTGGGGGTGAATTCTTAAGTACTGCTGGACCATCTGTGGAGGTGGGCTCAGAGCTGTAGATTGACAGAGTTTGGCCACTTGGGCTGACACTGACAGCCATATTAACACAATTCTGCTTTGTGGTGTATCACTGGCTCTGTGTGGGCTGGGAACAGGTTAGGATGAGACCTAGACCTAGCCAGATCAAGCTAGAGTGGGCCAGATCTGACAGAAACCACCATCATTTCCTCCAAGTATAAATAACCCCCTCTGTGTTTGTGTAACCTCCACATGCCCCCTCTGACAGGCTAGTCATACACATTATACAGACTGAAACATATATTCCAAATGCAGCTGAGCAGGCACCCCTCCACACATACACACATATGCCACTGTCTCCGGCCCATTTCTCATCCACTGCGTTAGCCCTGCAGCCTGTTGTCCTGACCCCAGGAGAGAACGGGTCACGTTTGAGGCCAGAGAAGGTGTTTCTGATGAACTAGGTGCTTGGCTTGTACAGACACTCTGAGTGGTGTTCACATGCTGGCTCCAAGAAGGACGGGGTTGGGAGAATTAGTTGGGGGTGATAGCGCAGGGAAAAGCGCTCGCTAGTCTCTCACCCACTGCTTGGAGTTAAAATCTGTTTGCCCCTCTTTTGTCTCGCTGACTGGTGATTTTTTACATCTGTCATTCTTACCTTCCTTTTTCACACCTGCAAATTTACAGATACAAGTTCATATCTGGAATCAGCATCTCAAAAGGATCTGGATGGACATGCATGATTTGATTTAAATGACTTTTCATATTCACACTTAATTTTGTTTATGGGAATTTTACAGATTTCAGACACGCACATAAACACTACTGCAGCCACTATTACATATATATATGTGTATTTATGTTTGAGTTCATTGCAGTAAATACCCTCCATGAAGTTAGAGTTCAATGTGTAATATTTGCATATGACATGTGCCATTACCAAACCCCGTTTCAAAGCCAATAACCATCTTGGCTGCCTAGTCATCCGTATTAATGGCCAATGCATCAATTTCTAAGTAGAGGACAACATAGGCTATTGGTAGCTTAGGGGACAGATTGGGCAAAGGTCACCAAATGGTAAGCTCCACTCTGATAAAAACTTCATATAGAACACAAACATGTACAAAATCTTTATTAAGTCAGTTAGAAATTGGGGGGGGGGGCAGTCCTAATTCTCTCTCACTTTGGTGACCCAAGATGCATTTTAGTGTTCAGTGTTTCTGTTAGCCCTGTAGCAAGGGTGATGTTGTTTATATCTTAGCTTTAGCCCAGTAAAAGTGATGGCTGTGTGAGGATTGTTTGACAACTGTTTAGAGGAGTGTGTGGAGCTCATTAGAAGGATAGATAACCAGCCTGCTGGCTAGGACAGGAGAGACGGATGAATGGTAAGAAAGATAGGGTGATAAGAGAGATGAAAGAGGGAAGGGTAGAGACAAACATATAAGCATACAGTAGAAGAGGCAGGCATTGAATGAAGTACATGTAAATCCACAGTGGATTATCATGTAAAAAAGGGGAAACTTTATGGTGTGTTTTTGTGCACCTGTGTGTGAGAGCCGGTGGGTAACCTTCCGTGAGAACCCACAGGACATCCAATTTGAGCAACAATTATGGATTAAAAACTATATTCCCTCCAGCCATCGCACATGCACACACATAAGGTTCACTGTCTACACCCTCTGACGCGGGGGGGGGGGGGGGGGGGGGGGGGGGGGGGGGGGGNNNCCAGTGACCTACAATTGACCGTTTGAACTCAAGTCTTAAGGTCAGGTGGGGTCCCACACTCCAGGGTCAGGGAGTGGTCACTGTTCACCCACCGAACAGTTTTGTCTCTTTATTATCCTGATTTATGTAATTAGCAGGTTGAAGGAAACTTGAGTTTAAAAAGGACCTCTGACAGCAAAACACAGCCTTTCTCTCTCCTAAGTGCTCTTTATATGGCGTCTCTATCACTTCTGCCACGCCCCATGATGACAAACATAATCCCAGTATGCTGCAGAGAATAAATTCTGATTGTCCAAGGGGGTCCTGCCTCCCCTGCAGTTTCAACCCTAGAGTCATTTAGCTTTTAGTGCTCTGCCTCTCCCACACATGCACTCATTTTCACACTGAACCCCACAAGTCTTTTGGTCTTTAGAAGAATGCAAAAAAGCCAGCTGATTCATTGTGGAGCCTCTAACGTTCATTGGTAATGAATTATTTTAATGACGGGAGACTCCTAAAAAACAAAGCTCTTAAATCACAAAGCTACTCAAGAAATTGTGAAGGGCCATTTTCATCCTGTCCAATGCACCATTTGGCTCCCATGAACCAAACCATGAACCAAAGACAGAGGCAACATAAAAGCAAACGCTTTTGTTACAGCAACAAAACAATATATAACCACTATTAAAATACAGAAATGCAGGGGGATTGTTTTGTAACTCAGTGAATATATGAAATTGCATTCTAGATCATTTTTCTGGTATAACACTTACCATATTGTGTATTCAACAGTATATTTACACAATACCATATTATTTGCACATAACAAGTGAAGAAAAGTCTGCAATCCTCTGATATAAAAAAAGACTGAAATTCACTCTAAATAGGGTGAAAAAAACACCCGGTTTCCATTTAATGTAGTCCACCTCCACAGAGTACATGCCAAAACTATCCGAAGAGTATCAGCACTTCTTTGACACACTCAACAAAAAAGAAGCATTAGAGCCTCTACGAAGATAGGACCTAACATTTTTTTGTAGGTAAGATGATAAATAATCCTCAGGCATCAGTCATGCAGCTAGTTGGATTGGCTTGTTTTACCACTGAAAGAAGATTTAAAAACACAGCAAGACAGTTGTTAATACAAGATATTGTCATGTAACAGGTGTCATGTAACATAGTTTACACATTATTTCCAATTGCAATGGCTACAAACTGAATGTTGGAAAGGGGGTGGAATATATGGTGCTATTTTGTGTCAAGGAAGATGATCAAACAAGCAGGCATTCATCCCCTAACAAATAGTGTGAATGTGTACATTGTGAAGTGGAGTGGCTGACCCACTAACACTCTCTAATCCATAGGCCACATCCACTCTAGATAGCATCTTCATGCCTGCTGTGGACAGCCCACACTTATTACCTGGGATATAATCATCTCCCATCTCTCTTTGCCTCTCCCTCTGGCTACACACAGGAGCACCTGTCAATCAAAGTGGCCACTAATGCGCTCCATATGAGACCCAACAAGCAGGGAATTCTGGAAATCCCATATTCTGCCCTTTTATTTACCCTCCTGATAGTTAGACAAATTTCCTTATTGACATGAGTAATGTGGTGATCGGCAGCAGGAAGGAGATTCGGAGTTCCTTTTTTTCACAGACCAAATACTGCTTATTTGAAGTAGTGGTGATGGAGCATTAGATAGGGGAGCATGATGTTATAGATCTTTGGGGTCTGGTTAAGACTTCTTGTTTTGAAATAATTAAATGTGATCTCTTGTGCCCTTGATCCTGGGGGGTAAAGGAACACAAGCAGGTGAAATGAACCACATAATTGAAAAATCCAGAGTGCAATCCAAACCTAAGTGGCCTTCTGAAACCATACCACGGTGGGCACAACAAATTTAATAAATAACTGCTGGGCACTCCAGGGGGGTTTAGGAAGGGGGGGCACTGCCGTCCTGTCAAAGAGGCCCTATGTTTCCAGGGGTCGTAGTGCGTCCGCCGGGAGCGGAGGTGACACCAAGTGTGTTGTCAAGCGTAAATCCCGATGCAGAAGGCCCTAGCGAGATGGGTGTCCATATATCAAAGGTCTCACTGACTCGGGTTGCCATTTGATCTCCGCTCAGGAAATTCAAAATTCCAGGCAGATGAGGGGTGAAACTGAGAGGCCCTTAAGCCCAGCTTGTGCTAGTGATTAAGGGCAGCTGTTTCGATTCACATTTCGAAGGACTTGAACTCCGCAACCTGCCACATTTTTACGTGGCTGACTGGGCTCGGACACACCAGGGAGAAGTGTGGTGGCCATGGCCGTGGAAGTGGTAGATTAAGGCCATGAACATGTAAGAGGGAATGCACAAGCTGTGTATCCATCAAATTGAGTCATATGGTTTCATTTAATATTATTTAACATTTCCTATACACAAACACACATATGCACTCTTTTTTTTAATTTTGTAGGGTTACATTCTTTATAAAATGATGTGCTACATACACCTACAACAAAATTCCAGACTTAATACAGAACAGTGGCAATATTTCTAGATGTGTATTTTTATTGCATTGTTTCATTAATGAAAAGCATAAACACATTTCTTTGCTGATTTTAATACTAACAAAAGCCAGACTTAGAATCTTTTGCCTGGAGCATGTTAACATGTCTGAGTTATTTCAAGGTGACCACGATATAATACTTTGAAACACCTCCTGATAGCAGCACAAGTCATTAGCCATAAGATAACAGAGTAGTGACACTAGGTCTTTGTCTGCGGTGAAAGGACCGAGTCAATGGACATGAAATGTGAAAGATGAAATAGATGAAGGATGCAAAGGACAGATGCAAAAAAGAGTGGAGTGATAAAAGGCAGGACATTGAGTTAAAGAGAGGGGGAGAGGTGTGTGACAGACACTGAGAGAATGAGGGAACGGGTGCAGAGTGGTGAAGGCATATAAACGATTAGTCCCAAACATGAGCTGACAGCTGGATGCCTGACCTTGGCTGGATGTGAACACAACAACCCCCAGCGTTCATTTACATCCTTTCCATGCCAAGTTATTTAGACACAATTCTCATTCCAGTGAAAAGAAGGAGGAAGCGAAGGGAACCTGAGGTCAGTGCTTCCTAAAAGACCTCCACCAGTAAGAAAAGCTTTTGGGCGTGGCTTTAAATGAGGTGCTGTTGGCATTATGGACAACCTTCACACCCTTCAAAGTCCTTTTGGGCAGACTGACACATTCACATTCAGAGTCATATTACTAAGTGTCAAAGATGAGATGCTTAGAGGTGTTAGTGAGCAGCGTCTAGGCCCCCTATTTTTACTACCATGTAAGTTGGGAGATGCCCCGCTTATTAGACAACGATCTATCTGCTCTTAAATCGGCTTGGAGGTCATAGATGTTTTGTGATCTAGGTCAGGGGTGACCAGCTGACATGTCAATCGGTGACCACAGTGATATGGTATAACATAAATAGTGAAGACATAAAAGTCACATTCTTTCAAGCGCAAGACTCCTATAATGTATACCAAAATCTAAAAATCCAACAAATGAGGCATTAAAGTGGTGACACAAGACAGATATTGAGAAAAAAACTCACCCTGGATTTTCTCTGCGACCTTTCACTCTTCTTTAACCTTTTGAACTCTCCATTCTACACCTACCTGTAGATAATCCTTAACTAATGATTTCCTTATCAAGAAGCAACAAGAGGGGGCAGTGACCCCTGACCTATTTCAGATACCTAGTAAGTGATTGTTTGAGGACTGTTGTCTGAGAATACATTGAAAGATCTAAGGCTTGTCATTCACGAGACATGACAGAAGGTTATAAGTGACACAAAGCTGTTCTCAAGACTCCTCTGATCTAAAAACCTCAAGGTTTTTATGGGTTACACTACTTCAAAATGCTGACTCAGCTTGAAATTATTACTGTGACATAACACAGAGTAAGTTTAAGTGATACTAATATAAAGAATAAATCACAAACCAATGAATGCAGGGAGACAGCACTTGAGTAGATCAACCCTCCAGGCCCTGTGGTCTCTGATTTGCCATTCACACAAGTGAGAACAACCCTCTGCCAGGCCTTTCTGCCACCCTTATGGGCTGTGGACCATGCCCTGGATTTATGGCACATTTCACACCTCACTGCCATGCAGAGAGCCAGTGATCTAGACCTAACACTGGGGTGTTAATTGGTCAACCTCTGCCAATAATCAAGACGAATAACTTATGACTGCCGGGGCCGTCCAGAGGTACTGTAGATGATATGTTGTATGCTTGTGAGTGAATGCTCTTGCGCTGGCAGGTGTGGGGGATATGTACACTACAAAGAACAAAAAAAGAAGCAGAATATTATAGGTATTACACTCCTGTTCCCTGAGCCTGATTTAGACGCGTATAAGAGTAGAGCAGCCTCTGTGAGTGTGTGTGCTGGTCAGTCTGCTTGTTCCTGTACCTGTCTGTGTTGCTGGCGTGTACATGTGTGGGATGTGATTGTATTCTCAGTGACAGAAAGAAACACAGGAACAGTGTTTAAAGCTCAGCTGTGACAGAATGAATGTGTCAGAGTGACACCACAGTGTACTCTACAGCAAGCAGTTGACTTATTTTGGTTTACACAAGTGCAAAGGAGATTTTCTGTAATAAACCCTGTTCCTACTTGTTGTTTTTTTCCATTTCTTTCCGCTGTATAAATTTCATTACATTCAACAAAAACAAGACGAACTAATTTCACACCAGGTGAGGAGCTGTGACCTTCTTCACACTGCAGAAATGAACAGCAGTGCATGAGCTGACACGTTTGTGTGTGTGTGTGTGTGTGTGCGTGTGTGTGAGTGTGTGTGTGAGTGTGTGTAAGTATACCATGGCAAATTTAAAATACATCATCAGTAAATATATAGCATATTCCCACATTTTTATTCGCTCCTTCAGATGCCACAACACTAGCTAACTGCACCACACTGTGTCCCTATGCATGAGATGCTGTCATACTGTCAATTATCTCTGTAAGTGTGGACATTTTCTGAGCTCGGTTAACCTCAAGTGTTAGCAGCTAACACAAAGCAGCATATCAAGCATGAGGCCTAACACACTAACTCAGCCCAGTCTTGTGGCTCTGAAATCCCTCCTACTTTATTGTGTTAGGCCTAATTATTTTTAATGTGCTGTGTTGTAAACCATTACTTTAGGAAGACCCCATTCTAATCACCCATGGGCTTGTTTATATAAACTTGTAAATTGGTTAATGACAGTAAGTCTCCTGCTCTCTTATTCAGGCCTAGTCATAGTGTTTGCAGAGTTGCAGATGGGCAGTAAATCAAACTCACTGTAGCATTAAAGCACAGCCAAGACTCCAGCTTTTGTTTCCAATTGAGACTATGTCTGCGCTTGACCCTGAACGAATGAACCGCACTCCACTTCAAAAGAGGCTGCCACTGAAGTTGATTTTACAATCACAAAATGCACATCAACCAATACCCTGGCAAAACTTCAGTTTAATGCAAATAAACAGCATATGTTTTGGATTTTTTATTTGTGCAAATGTTTGTGTGTGTTGTATGTCTATGTGCGTCCCCTGCTAGATGGATGTGTGTGTATGCGTGTGCATGTTTGAGTGTAGTGAGAGACAGGATAAACTACAGCTGAATCTAAAAATGTATCCTTTGTCTCGTTCTGGCAGTCTCGCTGCTTTTCCATTGACACCAATGTAGCGGTGACAAAAAGAGCCATTGATATAATCTTCGACCATGACAGGCATTAAAGGGCCTAATTCTGCCCGCTTCTGTATTAAGCAACTCTAAAGCTGATTTCAATTGCCAGCTCCTCAGTGGGGGGGCAGCAAGGAAGCAGACAGACAAGGGAGGAAGGAAAGAAGCAAGCAGAATCTAGCTGGCAGGCAGAGTACAGCACCCACCCTCAACCCAGAGCCTGTAAACTCAGATTAGGGGGTGGATCAAAGCATGGATTTAATCTGGGCCACTGGGCAAGGGCGGGGATTATGGCACTGTGGCACTGTGTGGCACTGAGGTTTGCCCTCACCATATACACGTGAATGTGCGCATGAAAATGAGCCTTATTATGTGAAAGTGACTATGCAGGTGTGCACTAAACACTAGAGCGCATACACAGAGGGATATGGAGATATTGTATATGCTACACCAATTTAAAAACCAAGAAGGTGATCTATGTTTAAACCCCAATCTGTTCTTGAGAATAGCCACGGGCTATACGAATACACTAGGCGACATTGAAGGAAGAGTAAAAGGCGAAGGAGGGCTTAGAAATGAATGTGAAGGACTGACAAAAGGCAAAAAGCTCCATAACCTCCCCTCTCTACCCACGAGTCTCCACCACTTCATACAGCCCCAAAAACACTTCATTTACCACACAAAGTTTTTCATCTATGCACATCATTACAGAATCAGCCATTCAGCCATCGCTTCTGCTGTGAGAGTATAGATAAGAAAACAGTGAATCTTCAGAACAGTGTTACTCAGTTGTTCATTCCTCTACTACAAGTCCTGAGCATTAATTTTACCCACTGTGTAATCCTACCCTCTACACACTCTCTGCCAGACCTTCCTCATAAACAATTAATCTACCGTAAATTTCCATCTATGACACTAAGGGTATTCTCTCTCCCCTTTTTGAGACACTTTTTGTCAACCTTGCTAATCAGCTTTTGCAATCCATTAACTCGATTGTAACGCTTTGCATTGAATAATTCTTTTGTGTGCTTAGAGCGATGCACCTGATACACTGTAATTATTAGTTGGCCACATAGTCACAGTAA
>JAPTMW010000029.1:24488257-24503248 GCA_029822955.1 Ostorhinchus angustatus
TTACCTTCAGTTCATTTAAGGGAAGACACACAATGTGACCCATCTCCACCAAAACGCCTTATTAAACTCAGATGTGCAACCACTTTCCAAACAACATGCTCTTATCCTCTTTTGCTTTGGTTGAACCACTGGGTGAAAAAAAAGATCCACTCAAACACTATGGTATCTTCAGACTGATCAGACATGCTTTGGGGTTTGACCTGAGCTGTGCGAACACTGAGCTTTCCAACACAAGGATGGAGAGATGGATAGACAGATAGATGGCCCATTGATCCTGCTCTGGTTTGCTGACCAAGGAAAGGGCTGCAGGGCCTGGTGGCGCAGCAGTGATCCAGGCCGCAGTCTGTCTGGACTGCCAGACAGTCAAAATGAGATGAGACTATGCAAGAAACATAATGCCACAAGCACTGTGTATGGGAAGCATGTAATATACACTAGAGATCAAACATTATAGAGTATATTTATAAACTTAAGAGCATATTTAAGCATGACTTAGTCTCCGGCTCTGGCCAGATTTAACACACTCAAATTGACAGTGTGACAGGATGGTGTGGTTATGGTGCAGGGTTGCCTGAGGACCTGCCAGAGACAATCGAGGAAGGAAATGTCAAGACAGTTGATGCTTTAAAAATAAAAGGAAATGCTGACTATTTGCATTACAGGCAGTGTAAATATACACACTGTATCAGACTGCAGACTGGCTAACTGATCTGTCAAATCATTAGACCCTGTAGCCTGCACAAACTGACATTTGGTTCATCATGTTACGTGGAATTGAAATTTAAACAATGACCTGTCGTATGAAAAGCAAACACATAACAGGTGGCACATACATTATATAAATTACACAATATGCATATTGCATAAACACAATGTGCAGGAGCGTACGTGCAGTGACACATTAGTTTAAAAGGTGGTAGTCAATCACAGTACATGCCGCAGTACAGCGATATAGACCGAATATAATGGATAAGCCTGTGGTGTTGAATTGACATATAATACACCACTTTCAACTGAGTTACAAAAGCTCTCACCCCTCTTTGTGCTATTAAACAATAAATTACATTCAGCTGTAAAGACATAAACCCTTAAACACTGTGATACTGAAATCACAACTGACAGAGCTTCACTTGAAAGAATTACATTTGTTACGTTTACTTCTTCAAGGAAATAATATAGTGACCTCTTCATCCTACAACACTGTTGCAACAGCAGCAACTGTAGAAATGAGGTTACCATGGTCACAGCAGGAATAGTGGCAACAGGAAATACATAGAGTAAAAAAAAAGGAGAATAGAGTGAGAAAGAGGGAGAGAGAGAAAGATTATATCTGCAGCATTGTTAACAGACATATTTCATAAATTGATCCAGCTCACATAACAAAGCTGTGGAGCAGACACACAGCCTGACCTTCACCATCTCTTAAGCAGAGCAACAATAAATAAATAAAACCTTGCTCCTTTGACAGCCGCTATCCGTAAGCCTGAGCCAGCAACAGCCAGGCCAGACCCCCCTCTACTCCTCTTCTTTCGCTTCCTCCCATCACCACACCTTTCTTCTCTCTTCATCGTTTGTGTAGAGTATCTGTGCACCTTCAGGTTATTCATCATTCGCTGTAATATATCCCTTCTCTACTCTCTACCTCTCCCTCTCCCCCCTCTACCATTCTCTCCCCAACAAATTCATTTTGCCCTTGACAGGGCCCAGCCTGTGTTGTGACACTAGACACCCCGTGTGTAGCCGCTTCTATGACACCGGGCGACAGGCATTTAAAGGCTGCCCGTTCCCAACTGGACGAAGCTTTAGATAGAGCACCCAGTCTGGTAGAGCGAGAGAGAGTGAGGCCAGGAAGAGTAGGGATAGTAGAAAAAGGGGAGGGAGGGCAGTCAAGAGGTGTGCAAGGACAACTCAGCCTTGTCACACCATTACAACTGGCTGTGGCTATATCGCTGTCTCTCTCCTGAAGGTGTTTTTCAGCTCCAGCTGATAAAAAGCCCCTGGGCAAGGTGCTTAGGTCAGGTCTTTAAACACAAGGGGAAATCCATCCCTCCTCTTGGGCTCTTCTTGGCTGATGCCACTGCTCTCATTTCCCCACTCATTGCCTTAATTTGGCGGCAAGGCCAGATCCTGTTGGTGTCAGCGAGCTTGGTGAATGGGCAAATGTCACGGAGTCACAGCGGCGCAGGGAATTGTCAAGCACCTTGTATCGTACATGGCAGCTGCACAGGAAGATAATAGATTAATTTCATGAGTGTCTGAGCCCTACAGGACAATATTGCTTTTTCTTTCACAGATCCAATTCTTACCGGATTGTCGTCTCACACTGATACACACTGTTACATACTGTAAACACATTTTCCTGTAAAAACCTTCACACACATCTGTACCCCTTTTTGTCTAAATTTATTTCACAACATTCATGTCTGACTTTTTCTACATGGTAGAGGTTAAAGTCCACGGGAAGGAACACAAGAGACAATGCAGAAAGGAAGCAAAAACTCCAAAGAAATATGCATTTGGTTTTAATCACAATACAAAATTTTACTTAAAAAGAAGACTAGTCTATCCACTGTCTAACTCCATTGCTTTGGAGTTCACATGCAAAGATGAATCCATATGAAAAGATATGACTCAGCTGGAAGAACTGGAGGGAAATGCTTAACAGGGTAGGAAGGTTGAAAAGAAGTCTGTCTCTCTCTGCATAAAATTCATAGCAAAATGTGTCTTGCGGTCAAATAGACATATTGTATGAAATGACAGACCGGCAGGGAATTGCCTGTTCTTCACATAAGCATATGCTTCCCTACAACAATTACCTCTACAGAGCAACAGATCTGTTCTTCTCGTATGTTTGTATGTACAGAGTAGAGAGCAATTAAATGAACCCACAGCACCACTGTTCCACAATGCATGCATTTATGAATACAGGAGAATCCGAATGCATGTTATAATTCACATAAATGCAATTCTGTCTTCTAACACATGATATCTTATTACAATGTTCTGGCAAAAAGCATAGCATTGTCCATCACTAGGATAGAGCAGTGCCATTTGACCACAGAGAGGAAGAAACCAGCTCATTGTGTGTCTTGTTGTGGAAGAGCATATCAAAGCGATGTCTCTGCTGCCACTTTTTTTGCACATCAGCCTCATGAGGAAGATCAGGAATTGATGCTAGTAAGTCAGGGCATTTTAGCGGGCACTCTGTTTTTGGCTTCCCTCCACAAACCCGCAGTGGCACACACTCATTCTGCACTTCAATGAGATCTTCTCATGCCATTAGAAAAAAATAAATAAATCTGAAGGCCAGCTAGCTACTTTTTTCCTGACTTCATCACAAAGGAAGGAAGGAACAATGGAGGCATTGGGTTGTTGCAGCCCTCAATTGAGACGTACTGCTGAAATGCACAGCATTATTATGAGGGGGCATGCCGGCTGTGGTCCAATCTTCTCAGAATGATCAACATAGTTAGCATTACTGATCCTGCCGCTTCCCGATAGGAGTAAATGTCTGAAATTCCAGGCCGCCTACAAAGAGATGCCACGCTAGCCAGCATGCATTAGCATCTGTGATGTCATTACATTACACAAAGAGAGGCAGAAAAGGGTGAAAAAGAGAGAATTATTTGGGTGATCCATAGGAATCCTGCACGTCTTACAGTGTGCAAAAGTCACATATGCCACTAAGTTAGATAATCAAGTAATAAATTATCCCAAAAATAAAGTATGGAAAATGATCATACACGTCACAGCCTTAGACTGATGTATTAATGAATTATTATTCTTTACGTCTACTGTTATTGTGTCGATTAACTTTAGCTTGTTTGGCCACAGTAAGAGAGCTTGTTTAAGAAAGCCTGTGGTGTATTGGCCCCCATGGCAGACTTGTCTGCTGGGTTCTTGCATGGCTCCTCAGAATGCTAACTAGCTGCTAGACAGCCTGCTTGCATCTGAAGCTGAGAGGGCCGTTACCGGGGGCACCCTGCAACTGACACAGTCAGAACCAGAAAAAATGAGCAAGACAAAAGTCTATTCAGGCCTGGGCCCATGCATAGACGTGCCCATCCCCCACTGAAGATGCAAAAAAAGGGAAAAAGAAAGGGAATGAAATTGAGGGAGTAATGAAATGAATGGAAGAAAAGAGAGCGAGGATTTATTGGTTTCCATTGCATTCATCCAATAGGACAGTGAGTGACAGCTGGCTGTCATGTGTTCTTCATCTTCAGCTTTTGTTCTCAAGTAGTTTTTCTCCTCTAACTGAGTAAAGACACATGTTTGTTTGTGATGGATGTGTGATTACAGGGTTGAGGCATTAGTTTGGGGTTGCTTTGATACAGGGTGTCCTGATAGGCTCCTCAGGCGGTATTGATCCCAGTCACAGTGATCACTGAGAAGTTGCCATTTTCGTTGTGATAATTTTGGTGTTAATGAGATGAGTGAAAGCAGAAAACTTTCAAAGATTGAAAACAGCTCTGAATGTTCAAACAGACAAAGTAATCACTTGAAAACAGACTGGTTTCACTAATAACAAACATGCTTTTTTCCTCAGGAGCAAACCCTGCCAATCACAGCTGCTCACTCTCCACATCACATCTTCTTATCCTCTCTCTATAAACAAACTAGGCTCAACTGTGCCCCCTAACTAATGGCCTTTGACATAACCCTCACCCTGTCTCCTAGTAATGGATCAGACTCAATGAGAGAAGAGCCAAACAGCAAACTACTGATTTTCAGAATCCATCACTTGACTTAAACTAAATGGATCCTCACTTAACAACAATATGAGCCAGAACAAACATGAACAAGCCATATGAGTAGGTCGGCGGATTGAAAAATTATTTCCTCCTCTCACACTCTGTGCTTTCTGAGCTGCTGTGAGGTTAAACTCACAAGTGAGACACCACATCCTGGACATCCGTGTTTGGACTCATTTCCGGTCTCTAGTCACCTGGAGTTAGTGGAACACTGCCTGGCTTCACTTCTGGTCTCTGACAGTTATTGTTCCTCAGCAACCTATAAATCTGCAGCACTGAGATGTTTACTAAAAGAGGGATCTGGGTCAAAGGTCACTGAGCCCTGTCCTTTGGCCCCCTCACGCCAGATGGCACCTCAAGGTTTCTCAGGCTGTTTGAGTGCACTTTCCCTCTCTCCTTCGACTTCCCACCATCCTACTTTACTCTTTAACTCAACTCACTCCCCCTTTCTTTTACTTTCCCTCTCCACCCATTCTCTCACCCTTAGGACCAGGCCCACAAGGCCTTACCCCTCCTCATCACCGTCTCGCTCCCTCTGAAGAGATTCCACTCCTTTTCTGGTGGTATGAGATCCCAGTATAGGGTAAACAGGAAAGGGAACCTGAGCAGATGATGAGAAATGGCTGTAAAATCCCAGTCAAATACCTGCAGTGAGAGTTGGGGAGGCACATTGCCTATGCTGACATTATAATCCACTAATTACAGCATTTTGAAGGATTTGTCATGTTTTCTTTTTTTAACCCCTACTTCATTTCCCTTTCCTCCATTCCATTTGTTTAGCAAATAGCTTTTTATAATCCTCATTGAATCAATTTTCTGTGTCAAAATGAATAAATTAGCTTGCTTTATTTTGGAATAAACCATTAATACAGGAATGGCTGGTAATTAATTTCCTGTAATTGCCCCACCGGGATTGGTGTCAGTTACACCCACTCCATGGAAATGGCTCCCATTAGCTTAACCATGGCTCTTACTAAGCCTCTACATGGTTAGGGTACCAGTTTTAGGAAGAAGGGAGTAGTTTTGTGGTATGGGACGTTTGCAGGGCTCACCTTGAATGGGCAAATATCAGGCTGTTTCACCTAAACTGTATTTATGGAAGGCACGCAAAGCCCGAACATAAGACTTTTGCTCATCTCATACATGACAAAATCAGGTTTAGAAGCTATATGTTATATATAGTGTATTTCAAAGACTAGTAACCAATGCGTGTTTTTTGGTTATCAATTCCAGTTGAGTATATTAGAAGTAGTTACTGCTTGAACTTAAGCTTAAGCCTGAGCTTCTAGCATGGCTGCTTGAGGTAATAAGTCTTTGTACATAACTCTGCCCAAAATGCTTCTTTAGTTGTAATACCCACACCCGGCTGTTTAACATCTCTAATTTGTCATTTCCAAGGAACGGCTGGGAGAGCAGACTGAATTGCCTTCTCTGGGCTAAGCTCCTTATGTTCACTTGTACATATTGGAGGATTTGTGCGAGCAAACTCAGTGGGTCCAGGTAAAGTAGTCACCCTCCACTGGCTGCATAAACAAAGGATATGAGGGAGCCACTGCCTTGTAGCCTCACTCAGCAAGATTCTATGGCTCCAACTCTGTACTTTAAGACCTTGAGACAGCACATTAACATTTGTCTCCCCAGCAGCTTGATTTAGGAGTCTTCTCCAACAGGTTCCCTCTGCACCCAGTGACCCCATTCAGAGGCAGAGCGCGACTTTCCTGCGGCGTCAGGGCAAGGTGGCAGAATGTTGGCTGGTAAGTGTGTCACCCTGGCTGAGGTTGGGGCACAGCGACACAACGGGAGTGTTGCTTTCCCCCTCCTCCATCTCCATTTCCCTCTCCCACTTCCTCTCTCTCTCTCTCTTTCACTCTCTCTCTCCATCACTCCCACCACAACAGCACACATGAAACCAGGGCATGCCCCCAGTGAACAGCGGAATAGGCAGCTGCCACCAGTGGGCCTGGAAGGCCCTGACTTAAAAAGAAATTTGGAGAAATAGCTGTAACCCAAAAACAGCCTCAGTGAGCTGCAAGCCTCCATTGGTGCCCCTATTTTCCTATTTGAGATGAAGTGATGATAACTGCAGTGAGGGAGGGCAGTGGTTACAGAGCCTGCCAAAAGACAGACAGATCCTCCCCCCAGGTCAGGAACATGGGGAACGGGCAGGATACTGAACCATGGGGCGACTCAAGGTTCCATTGTCAGTCTTTTTTGATGTCAAAAACACACATTTTCATACACATGTTCTGTGTTTTTGTTCCCTCAGACACAGACACACACATTTAGAAAATAGAATTTCCAGATAACTTGCACTGCAGTATACTGACAGTAACCTGGGCAAATCTTACTGCTTCAAATCAGAAGTATGTAATTTTTAATCAAATATGTACATTTGCTTTGCACTGTCAACATATACTGTTAAAACTGAAACGCAAAAACAAAAAAAAAAAACTTATCCTCTGAAGAAATGTAGATGGAATATACTGAGGAAATAGACATGAGGTAATCTCCACTAGGGGAAACAAAGTTCAGAAGGTTTCAATAAAATGCCCATGTGAAAACCAACGCATCTCTACAAGTTCCTTTTCTCTCCAATGCTCTGTGGGTGGATTATTCACAGCTGTAAAACTAGCATATAGCCATCTGCTTTTCTGTGTTGTTACAGGCAAAACGATGAGTGCTGCTCTGTATCACGGTTGAAGAAGAGGACAGTGTTTCTGCCTGAAAGCTGGGGAAACATTATAAACCAGAAATACCAAAAATTCTGTGAAGTGAAACCAGAATTATCAGAATGAGCGAAAAAGAGTACACAGTAATTTTTATATGAGTCTTGTCTGAAAAAGGGGAAAAACCGTGACCGCTTTGTTCATATTTCTTTGTACATCATGGTGATATATTGGTCACACAAAGGCTGTGAAATTGCGGCATGCTGACCAGAGGAGTCTCACAGGTCCAACTCTATGCATGAATATTACAGCATATACTCTAACAGCCAAACAGAAAGGAGTCCAAACCTATTCTTTCTAATTGAGCACTTCACAACCGGACACTAAGATTGATGAGGCGATAATCCATGTAAGATGTGTCTTGTTGGAAGTCTACCCTCGAACACTTAAACAGAGACACTCCATCAGGATTTGAAGTTGAGAAATAAGGTGAGGTAAAAAGTGAATCAATATCCTGGGCTGTAGAGTTGTGGCTACCTGCCAAAGAGACTGGCATTTCCAATGTGTCTTCTTCTGGACATCAAGAAAGAGTGGATTGTCCTTTAAAGCAGAGAATCCTCGCAGTGCATGCCCTGTTCTAGACAATAATGCTTTGTCCTTTAGTTTGCTATATAGAAATGAAAACCAGTATCAATTCACTTACAGATTAAATAACAATCTGACTTTTTTTTTATCCATGATGAAAATTTTAGTTGGCCAAAATTGAAATGTAAGGTTTTGTATGTTTATGTTAGTTCTGAATGACCTCAGACCAATCTTGGGAACTCTCCTGAAAGTCTGAGACAAATAAATCCAGCATGGCGGGAATCAAGATAAGGAAACAGAGAGCGATAGCAAGAGCAGGAGTGTGAGATCTTTAAGCCATGTTAAAGCGGCGGGGTAGGGCACTGTCATGGCTGTGTGTCTGAGAGGGCTTCAGCCTTTGGCTCTCTGTGCATTTTAACACACCATAAATCACTCTCCCAGCCCAGCCCTGCATTACGTGAATGATATATTTTATTTACACTATAGAGGAAAACACACATGGTCCTTATTAATCATCTCCCACCTTTAATAATGAGTCAACTTCCACTCATTCATCACCACTTCCAAAGCCATGCCTGCAGAGAAATACAGAGGGGGAAGAAGAAGGAAAAACAAACATAGTTCACTAACAAGGTGGCTGTTTGAGAAAGGATATGTAAAATGCTTATGAATGCGATTGTCACATTCTTAAGGCATTAGAAGCCAATACTGTAATGTAGTAGCGCATGGAGATTTTAGCCCAGGGGATTTTAGCTATTTAGTTTGTCACTCTTCGAGAGTAAAATACCTACATGACATGAGAACTTTTCTGTTCCTTGACATGTTTATACAAGCTAGCTTCAGCACTATTACTCATTCTCACTTGTCTGTCTTAAAAGTCTCCTCTAATGATCGAGCAGAAGCATAACCACAGCCACATGACATGGGTGTCATAGAAATCTGCTACATATGCCAATGTGGCTGCATTACTGTCAAAGCTCATCAAAATGAAGCATTTAAAATCTCAACCTTTCTCCACCCCCTCACCCGCTGGAAAAGATGTGCACTAAACGATAGCCGATTTCCCGTCTTTGTGCTTAAAATAGATTTTGCTCTGCTATTTGAACACAAGTCGGATACAGTAAAACATTTCACAGTGATTTCTCATGTTTGAAATGATTTAGAAAGCAATCCGTCTTAAGAGCAGTCGTAGAAAGTTGTGCTTTGCTATGTTCAGAGTCTTTGGAACTCTTCCAGATGACACAAGAAAGGGCAGAAAAAACTGTTGAACACATCACCACTGGTCTCTACTGTGAGGAATATAATATGACACTGGGATAATAAGTGACAGCAGACAACTATAAATTCTTATGCGGAAGAATATAAAGGCTTTGCCATGTGAGTAGGAGAATAAAAATTACAACATGTAGCAGTGATAAACACAGTGGGATTACTAATATTAAAGTTAGACATGACAGAATTCAGCAAGTAAAACTCAAACAGGCATCCGTTTATGTTCCAGTCAACCTCCAGCAGAAGACACATCACCCTGCTTTGTTTGGAACATCATTTTTTTCTTCTTTTTTTCAATACTTCTGATTTTCTGTTTCTTCTAATACATGTGGAAATGATAAGAAATCTGTTTACAATCATGATTTATGCCATATGTGGTATTTGAAAATCTCAATTTGTCTGTTTTATGTAGACTTTATCATTATTTCATCATAGAAGACTGTAGACATCTTTATCTATCAGGATTCTTCTGTAAACACGTTGGTGGTGGGCAAGGGTTTAAATATAACAAACAAGTGAAGACAAAGATATTTGCTGCCTTTGCATTATTTTATAGAAACTAGTCTGTCATGGAGCATCGGCTGAGATTGTCAGCACAGAGGCTATGTTTGTGCTTAATGAACCAAGAAGAGGGTTATTACATAGGAGCTAAGAACATTTTTTTATTTTGAGAGCGATATAATGACCATAAAGTGAGTTGGAAAGTAATAGAAATAAGATTTAACACTAGGTCCTGCTAATGTGTGCAAAAGAGGTTAACAGCAGTGTTTAGTAACAAGCAAACGCTGCTCCTCCCATTAAAGGTGGCGGCCTCTTTTATTGTCTGGGTTTAGTGAATCGTCACAGCTTGGCACTGGCTATATAGCATCAATAAACATAATTTTATGAAGTAGCATATAAGTGATAGCAGGATCAGCGATTAAAGTGAATTTGTTTTTAGACCTATGATAAAATAAGTAATAAATTGGAAAAAAAAAAAAAAAAACTGCGTTGGATTGTATTTACAAGGGTGAAATGCCAAGTTTAACGGTGTGTTGTGGTTACCATCCTTTCCTACTGCCTTTTCAGAAAACTTTAGTACCTTAACACAACTCAATTCTGTCCACACAAAATTTTATCTTTCTGGCCGAGTCACATTCTCACCTCCTAGCGATACACTTTCAATAAATTACCGTTAGCAAATTCTTGTTCTCATCTCCCCTTCTTTTTTGTATTTCCTGACATTTTCACTCCCTTTTTCAAACCGATAATATATCGAAATCTATGAGCCCATAATCCTATTAATAAAGCTCTCTTGTCCGTGTTACATTTATTTTCCCCCTAATCTCCTTCTCTTCCATTTTCCTCTGCACTCTCTCTTTCTCACTCTCAGGATCTCTCTCTATGTCCCTTGGCTGACCCCTGTGAACATTTTCCCCTTGGAAGGCTGAGAGAAATTCAGATTGATATCAAATATAATGCCCGTTGTGAGTTTCACACATAACAAGGTAGTTGATGGTATGATCAAGAGGTGGTTGAGGCTGACTGACCAACTCAGCCATCTTTACTGGTAAATGAAGTGTCCTTCTACTGTACTGCATGCTGACAAAGTGCCATAACTTGCCAGAGCTAATGAGGTTAAGTACAATTACTTCTGAAATGCTTCAAATTCTTCCAAAGCTAGTCTGGAAGAAATAAGATTGAAATCCTTCTAAAAGTTTATGGCACATGAAAACAAATGTGACCAAACAAAAATACCGCATATACAGAATCCTGAATACAGAACACCCAGCCAGAGACCTCACCACTCCTTGGACACCTCTTTAACAAGCATTCAGTAAAAAAAAAAAAAAAAAAAAACATGAGACGGGATGTAAAAATAATCACAAAGAATCATAAACAATAAACCTTTGTATTCTGTGTAAACTTTGTGTCTCTAAGTCATTTTTAAATAAGTGCCCTTCTGTGCAGACTGCATTAAAATGTGCAAACTACAGCTGAAAACATAAGTCACTAAATCAGTATAACAGGTTACTGAATGTGTACATTGTATAACTACTGACACAATGTTTAGTTTGTAAGAAAACGTATCAAAATCAATCAAGTGTTTGTTTTTTTCTCATCAAATGCAATGAGTGGTAACAGTCCCAGCGGGCGCATCAACTATGCATGTTCGTGTCTGGATTACAGGAACACAGCAACGTTTATTTTTATATTTCAAAGACTCAAGGAATTACATTAATTGAAGGAAACATTCTGAGTTGTTAAACTCTCCAGTGGACCCTGGGTTGCAGATTTGTCAGCAGGCGTGCTGGACAATAAAAGTGAAGCAATGATGGAGTAAGTGAAAAGTTTAATGTGGCTCTCACTTGGCTGCATAATGTGACGTGACCAATGAAACATTTCCCAATGGTTCACACGGCTTTCTGTCAGCGCTGATGTAAAAGCCCTGGAGGCAGGGACCTGGGTCTGCCCTTTAAACTGGCGCCTCACTCTTTCAATTTTGTCCTCGCCACAAAGAGGGGGAAAAAGTAAGATACAAAGAACAAGAGGGACTATAGAATAAATACAGAAATGTATTCCTAAGTTGAGTTGTCAAGATAAATGAGGATCAAAGGGTGAAATGAGCAAAAACTTTGTTTAAAGGATACATGATGAAAATCCCATTTCATATAATTTATGTGTGCTATGTTAATTCTGTCTTAACTGTGAATGCTTCTGCTGCACAATAGCTACATAATTTATAAACCTATACTTTATAGCAATAGCTATGCAATATATACAATAGCTTCAAAATAATGCCCCACAGTGGGAAAAAAAATCATTTTGAAATGATAAAAAATAATAATAATAAATGTGAGTAAAAGTACAGCTGCTACTTCATGGTCATTTAACCACGTGAAGAATATGCAGGTTAAAGAAATGGATGGAAATAAATATTTCTGCAAATATATGTACCTCTGTAGAGGGAATTTCTGATTTTAATTGAAAATATTTTCTGAGATCAATCTGTGGTACAACATTCAACATATATAAACATATGTCTATTTTCTCTATTTACTTTAGATTTTCATTAGATTCTCCAGAAGGGAATGGACCTCTGCCTTTCATAGTCACCAAGAAGGATAGAAATGCTTTACGTGAAAAATCTAATAGGCAATTTACATTTAAATTTCTACTGTCTCTTCCGCTGGATTTAAAAGAGCAAAGGCTTGCTTTTAATGCCTTCATGCTGTCTCCACACCACCTCTTCATCTGCTCCTATTCTAGATCACCCCATTTCAACCCCCTGTGTCTCCAACAACGGCTTTCATCCTCACCTTTAAGGGACCCAATCAGCCATTGACTCGGAATAGCCTCTATGGTGACTTCACAGTTGCAACTTGAACCCTAAACAAAGGCCTTTCATTAAAATATCTCCAGCAGAAAGCTCAGGGGTTCAAACGACTACATTAGCCTCTCTGCTAACACATGGCAGAGATCAAACTGCAGGTACACAACAGAGAGAAGCAGGTGCCTTATCCTACAAACCCGAGGAATCCAGCAAGGAAACTGTCAAGACATGCAGGGCCTGTGTGTTCAGAAGCCAGACCGACTGGTCTTTTGGGTCAGAACACTAATGAAGATGTTAGGTTAAGTGGATGGATGAGCACCTGTTCTAAAAAATGAGTGGGTGGCGAGCTTCAGACTTTGATGTTTGTCTGTGTTACAGTCTAATCAAACAATTCCCAGGCTCCTGTATTAATATGACTGCTAATGAAAGCCGCACACCTCAGTCTGTATCCTTTCAAATGAACACGGCGGTAACGCTCAGTACCGTGTTGAAAGGCCAGTGCACGAAAAGGTAAGGCTGTCAGCTGTATGAAAAATCTGTCATCATAGGGATATAGCATGATGAGATGTCAAAGCATCAAAAATAGTAGCAGCAGATGACAGAGCGGCTAACTAGCTCATCTAATACTGGATTTTTATTAATGGGTTCATCCGAAGGTCAAATAATAGACACGTTTTTACTTAAATGTTGTTTTAATACATTGTTTAGTGCCCTGTCAGATACGTTAACCCGTTGTACATGTGAAATTAACAGTAGTCATTTTTAACTATCATCATATCCTGCCACATTGTCTAATGTGCTTTTGTTAATGTAAATACTGAGGAAGAAGAAAACCAAAATGATGAAGGATCGGAAGCTCACTTTAAAACAATAGTTGTCATATAGCCACAGATTAATTTCTTCCTCTGTGGACCAGGGAAGGCGACAAATAGTGGAGGGTGAAAAGCTACAGCTCCATAAAAATCCAGCTTTACTGCATATAGAATTATACACCTTATGTGCATCATAAATGGTGGGTAATTCATCCATAGAAGTAATAAACCATGGAATATGGATGGCATATATTCTACCTAACAATATACTTCAGCTGGAAGGAAGTAAATATGGTAGTGTGATTTACAAAGTACACCCATAAATTATTGGAGTGTTTAATAAGTTAAACATTGCATGGCGTGATGCACTAAAGCTGTAGTGCATTGTGGTTGTCACTTGAAAGGGTAATAGTGACAACAGTACAGCATTATTACTGTGTGATGTCTCGTGAACACACTGTGCCATGAGAAGACACTGCGCACTGTATCATCCCCATTCTTAATAAAAGGCGATGGCGCCTTCTGAGTATAAGGAAAGTTATGGAAAATATCTCTCACCCAAGGACACAGCGCCAGATGTGCTAAGACTTATGGGAGCAATCATAGGTGGCCAAGGCTCTGGTGTGGGCCTTATTAAGTTAGGCTGCAACCCAGCACCTTCAACTTATTAAGCTGTCAAGAGTTGCAATGATTAAAACCAAAGAAAGGTCAGTCACAGACCTTCAGCATTGTGCAGACCCTGATATTTGCTTTTAGGCCCCAGACCTAATGAAGACATTTTACTTGATACATGCAAGGGGGACTAAAAGAAATAGTTCTTTTGTGGCATCTTTTTTTTTCTCCAAGTTCCCCTATTCATCCTAGATGGCTTGTAAAAATGTCTAATACTAGTATTTTCTCTTACCCTACAACTCTATCCTTCCACTTGTCCTCCTCCTTTTCTATCCATACAGACTCCTGAAATTAATTTAATCCATGATAAAGAGGCAGATAAATAGGGAGAGATAGAGAGTAAAAGAAGAGGTGAATAAGTGAGAAAATGAGAATTATGGGTAACTGCATGCTGTTTTGCACTATAGTCTCTCTATTCAGCAGTTTTGCATAATATCAGCATGTATGGGGATCAAAGGGAGTAGGTTAATGGGAAAGGGGCTAGGGGATAATTATAGGGAGGGGACAGGTCGGGGAGCGGTGGGGCCAGGTGGGGCCAGCCCTGCTAATATGCTCCTGATATGCTGACAGCAGGATTCCAACGTCTGCCGTTAGAGATTAAAAAAAAAAAAAAAGGAAGGAGGGGAAAAAAAACAATCTACAGGAGTTTATTGAGAGCTGTCATGGGCGTCCCTCAGACAGTAGGCGATGGCCTGGTGCTCACAGATTTATTCTCTTGTCATAGCTGATGATGCCATCCAGAAAGTGGGAAAACTGGCAGCTGCTGGGGGAAGGTCTGGAGAAGAGGGAGAGGAATGTTCTTTGTAATATTATCCTCTGTATTTAGTTTTTTTTTTTCTGTAAAAATCTGACTTTTTCCAATTCACGTATCATATAAATGCTCATTAAAACTCAGATTAAAATTGAGGGTTATTATA
>JAPTMW010000029.1:24625513-24636463 GCA_029822955.1 Ostorhinchus angustatus
TTTTGGAAAGGTTATATATCAGGCCACTGACTGAATGCAGCACTTGGGCGCCATGATCCTGCTGAAGTCACACATGACTGCTGCCAAAGTTCTACAGGTTGCATTGTGTTTATTCAGTCAAATTACAGTGAAATTCAGGGCGCTTTCACACAGCCGTACCGTACCGGACTTCAGTACGTTCACACAGATGTCCACCCACAGATGTCGCCCCACTAAGGCTTCTGAGCAACTTTAGAATTATCACCTCTGTGTATGCACATGCAGACTCACACTCGCAGATATCTGACTTCACACGCAAGCACACAAGAGGCAGTTATTACATTTGTTTAAAGGAAACCACACCTCTAATGCAGAGACACCTATGTCTTTTGTCTAGGTTTGAGGCTAAGATCGTTTCACTGTCATGAAATATTAAACTGCAGCACAACTGATGGTATTAAGGGACAGGATTACATGATGTATTCAGTCTGTTTACAGAAGCTACAGTATCAGAAAAGAGATTCTTGGCATAGAGGCCATAGCATAATATAAGCTCCCTCTAGTGGCTTTAGAGCAGACTGCTTATGAACACAAGATATTTTGTATGTTATACAGTATAATCATTTTTTATTAAAAAAATAATAATAATAATAATAACAATGATAATCACATTATTTTTGTTGTAAATCAACAAAAATATTTAAGCTTGCAAAGTTGCTAATTATTCATTGTGAAAAGTAGGAGATTAGAACGCATAAATGCCTTCAATGAAAGTTAACGCAGAAGGCAGGAGTAGGTGCAATGCGTACTTGTTTGTTCAGGGACAGCTGCCTACTGAAGGAGACACTGGAGGTTCACTCACAGTACCAATGAAACCCCCCAGCTGGGCTCACCACTAAGGAACGGAGATGCCCAGGGAGAAAGAGAGAGAGGGAGATGTGGAGAGAATGGGAAAGAGAGTGGTGGAGAGGAAGTTTATGGAAAAAAAAAAAAAGAAAGTGAAGTGAAGTGGGTGCGTGTATTCATACTTTGCCTATTTTGCCACAAGCTCTTCAAAGGCTATGTCTTGCCTACAACACATCTGGGAACGAGATCTCAATCCTTGCAGCTCTCATCCCTCTTTCTACTTGTCTTCTGCTTTTGTCCATACCGTGATATCAATTTTACTTGTTTTTAGTTTCCCTTGTTCAAAATAAACTGAGAAAAAAACATTTATAATTTTAATAATCATGTATAATTTCACTTTTTATTTTGGATGCAAGCGCAATCTCAGCTATGCCAATTACACTGAATATACATACAAACAGATAATGTGGAACAATGTCTTACACTGGTGTGAGTCACTCTGAAATTCACCCGCACTGCCTGTCTAAATATGAGACTGTCTGGGGCGAGACACATCAGCAGATCTAGGCTTTTCCCGTAAACACAGAACAGAGCAAAAATGTTCAGAAAGTGAATACTGATATGGAACGCTGTGATTCCTCTGAAGAGGCGTCGACAGGTTAAGAGGATACCTTTCCTCTATATATTTCCACTGTTTTAGTCACGGCTGTGTCTTCTTTCCAATTTCACTTTTTTCCCTCTATCTTCCTTTCTTGCCGAGGTTTATCCCTGAGGTGTCCTCTGGGGCTACCTACTGGATAAGCCATTTGAAATGCATTTTCTAAAGAACCTTCCGTTCCATTTTTGAACTGCTGCTATCTCTCAAAATGTCCTTAAGAAAAAGTGTGAGGAAAAGAACAGTTGCTAATGTTTCAGAGTACTCCTGCTGTACTTTTGCATGTAGTTTACTCATACAGAAAGAAGCCATCGTTTCCCAGCAGCAATGCGAGACAAACCTCTGGGGCTGTGATCTTTACTGGTGGGTACTGCACTGTAACCTGCTCACGGTGGAAAACTCATCTGTGCCAGCATTCGTTGAGAGGCTATGTAGATGTAGGAATTTGGGTGAGATCATCTACTGGCAAACAGAGGTGCATCATGCTCTCGATCTCTTCTTCCTGTCCTTCATACAGGCTATCATAAGCTAAACATGCAAATATTGACGAAAGGCATCTAAATTAAGTGCTAGTCAAATCATTTAAAGTAGAACAATTCATGTACTATAACATTTAGAAATTTAAAGGAGAACACATACAGTAAATACACGTCCTTAAATTAAAAAGAATTAGTTTGCATATTAGGTAATGCATTTCTTGCACATTACCTTAGAAAATCTAAAGGGCAATCTATGGACCTAAAGCCATGATCAGTCAGTTCCCTTAAAGTTCATCACTGTGCTACATCATGGACTGCTGCCTGTTCTGTCAAACAATTATGCCAATTATAGCCAGAAACCCCTGTGGTGTTTTGATAAGACCTTCCACAATTTCTTCCAATGAAGCAATTTGTTCCAGTATTTGTTTACAGTGGCTCTGACTCGCAGCGAAAATAATATTTGTTATCTCCATTTGCCATCAGACCAGAGTGAATCCACCACTGGCTAATCTTAACCTGGCTTTCTCATTGAGGTTTAATCTGGTCATGGCAACTTAGCATCTGGGATGGAGCGACTGTGTGTGTGTGTGTGTGTGTGTGTGCGTGTGTGTGTATATGTCTGTCTGTGAGGTTGTGTGATTATGTGTGTTCCCTGCAAGTGGGGGCATATGTGTTTTTGCATTTTAGGAGGCTGCAGAGAAGACAGATAGACAAGTCAGGCATTCTCCTCCTGCCCCCTCCCTCTCCAAATCCATGTCAAGAACCAATCACGTGTGAAAACTTGCCTTAACTTCCTCTGCCTGTGTGACTACAGCGTCAGAGAGAGTTTGACAGATCTGTGCGCCACAGAGCCGTCTCCCCGCCATTTGGCATGCCATGCGCGTCTGGTGCGCTGGAGACTGCCTGTCAAACGCCTATGAGTCGGTGGCGCAGCCAGGGACCCTACGGAGCGCCAGATGGGCCATTAAGGTAGTATTAATGTAGATGCCATCGCTTTTCTCCTCTGACTGGGACATGCTCTCTCGAACTGCGAGCAGCTGCTGCCATTTACTAGGACAGCTTCCTGCTAACTTTGGCCAACTGGCATTACCACTGACTGACTCTCAATGCAATGATACACTTTTTCTTCTTACTATACCTGTGACTTTTGTTTCTTTTTCCTTTGCCCTCCCTTTCCAGAGGTTTTCATAGGATACAGCTGAGAACTTCCAGCTTTTCCTGCTGCTGGAGTGTTTAGATGTGCATGCGCTCCTTCACATTCTGGCAGTGATTCCCTCCCCCTTTCTCTCTCAGACACACATGCACAGACACAAAAACACCAACACTCTAATAGGAGTATAGAAACTGGATCCATCTCTACACCCACTCTTAAGCACATAATCAAGGCATGATATTCAGTAGTGTACGGTTATTTCTGTTTATGCCCTACTAAGTGTTAATATCATGCTTTAATTGAGAGAAAATTGGCTGTTGGCAAGAAACAGAAAAGAAGGTTACCAAAACCCCAACCATGGATAAGTGTTGCAATCAGTAATATTCTATTTAGTTAAGTAGCCTAAAATGGGATGTTTTGAGATCATTATTCAAATCACATTGACAAAATCCTATTATGAGAATTAGTTTTCCAGAAGGAAATGTACAGAATTATTGATGTGTAATAAATGTGCTTTCAGCATTACATACACTAGGGGCATATTAGAAAACAGTGGGGCATATGACTCAAACTAAAACAAGGTCACAAACATCATATTCTGTCATCCACGCTGAGAAAATAAAGCATATATCAAGTGCAAACTTTGTATAACAGCTAATGGTAAAATGAGCAGGAAGCAATGAAGAACGCCTATAGTGAGTTCTAAAGTGCAGCAGAAGTCATGCTACTACACTATATCAACACTGTGGCCCTAAACAAGTCAAGGGAGGAAGTGGGTAGTCAGAAAGCAGGGCTTGTCTTGGCACTTCGAAAACACCATCTCCAGAGGCACAGGTTAGCCTTCCTACACAGCTGAGACTACCTCCCTCTGTTCCCTCTCCTCCCTGTCTCTCACTTGCTTTGCCTCTCATTTTTCAGCAGAGCCCAGGGCCTGAGAGAACGAACAGAACAAGCGTCCTTTGAGAAGCCCCTAGGGGAGATGGGTATAGTAGTTTAGGTCGCTGCACACCCACACAAAGTTCCCACATGCTGCATAGCTTGTAACTGTAGTGTAACAATAGACATGTGATAGAAGTATATACTACACAAGCGACTTTATTGTCTGCCAGCCTTTCACATATTTCTCCCTATCTATGGAGCCCTCTCTTTCTCTCTCTTCCTCTCTCTCAGCGGCAGCAGTCTGAAGTGAGCTGTGGGGGAGGGCCGTCTATGTTTGCGTCTCAGGAGGCTCGGATGAGAACTACAGGGTTGGCATCACTGGTGGTCAGTGTTGAAATCAAACGCACCGTCACCGAAGCGCAGCAAACACTTATGCTCCCGCACAGCCGTTAGTGTACTTGCGGTATCAAACTGACACCTTCTCCCTTGGCTGCTCCTGACAAGGAATTTCCTCATCTAAATATTAGCTGTACCTTGCCAAGAGCATAGCAGCAATTTGTACAGTTATGAGCAGATCTGATTCTGCGTAGATGAGACAAATATTTATTGTGTTGACAAACAATATGCAGGCCAAAGGAATGCATCCATGGCACACATTTGAACTGAAAAAACTAACCTCAGATTGCAGTGTGAAGATTGAAACAGCTGCCCATCAGCTTATCCTGCAAGTAATTTCAAGATATTTGTACAAAAACTCACTAATCAACATCCTAAAACAATGCAAACCAATTTCATCATAGCTGATTGAGAATAGCAATTGCTATTTTGGTACTCTGCCTCAATGAATGGGCCAGCTTTCTATCTGGGTATCTTCATATTAAAAAACTGAACTGGCATTAATCATGTCTGCCGAGTAACCAGTGCAGCAGAGAGAACCGCATGCACTTGTGTCTGGTCCTGATAGACAAAATTAGGCAGCTGACAGTTACTGCAAACTAAAGTTAAGAATGAAGAAACAAGGCTTGTGTATCAATACGAGATGGCATAGGGATCCATTTCCCACAGCTTTATCCATGAAATCCAACCTGCAATGAGCAGGATCAATTCCTTTATTTACAAGGTGCATGTTATTGCTTTGCCATGCAAATGCTTTCAAAAGCGCAGTAATGCCATCCCGCTATTGTGGGGGAATGATCGCTGCACCAGGACAAGCAAGCCAGGCTTTGATGGGTGCAGAAAAACGGTGTTAGAGAGCTAAGCAATGTGTGTGTGGGTGTGCTGCAAATAGGTTATTTTGGATGTTTTTTTTTTAGAAGAAAGGAAGCATTACTGGGGCCTATTGGTGCACTGAGGTATACTTCCAACCAAGGCGATTAACATGAAAGGAAATATCTAATGTTATTTTCCACTGCTGTGAGGAGAGAAGCAGAGAAAAGCCTGTAATCACATTATTATTTGTGTCGGAGATCAAGATCAATCAGGGTTAAAGCGTGTCACAATGTTTAACAATAAGAATGGATGGTTGCTTGTAGGAGACATTCAGCACAACAGGATGTGTGATTCTGGGCTGGAGGGTGGGGTAGGGAAATATTCAATTTCTAGCTTTTGTTTCCTTTTAGCAGAGTTGGGTTTTACATTGTGCCTGTGTTTAAATAAAAATAAGAAAATCAGTAAACATTCAAGACACACATTGTTGAAAATTTAGTAATGCTTGTTTCTTAGTATGTAAATATAACTAGTGGTACTGCTCAATAAAACGCAGAAAAAAAAGAGGAGATGTCAGTACACAAGAGGATGGGTTAAGAGAAAGCTTCACTCCCCTCAGAGGCCTGCACCAGAAACGAGGCATAGTTGTAGCACTTGGATAGAAAGTGAAATGCAAAACAGAATATACAGACTAAAACATTCAATAATACAATGAACAATACTTATTTTATAGTGTGGCCAGCAGTGCCTTAAAATGAATGAATGGCAGAGGAGGGCCAAAGACTGAATGAATCACTAATACCACTATTACAACCATGCACACAAAAATTAAGGCTTTTTTGATCCCTCTAGAAAACATGTGCAACAAACCATTTGTGCTCCTGCAGAAAAGATGACAACTAAGATTCCGCCACAAAATGTATCATGCCGGTGTGTAAGCCAGTGGTGAGAGGGAGATTCAAACTTAATGAGTGCTTTGGCAGCTTGTGTGGAAAAGGCAGGGAGGCAGGCAGTGATTAACGGAACACTTCAGAGTACAAGGCACAGCGGTGCTCAAAGAAAACAGTGATGATCTCCACTTAATCGCGGAGAAGCCCGGAGCATCTGCCGCCAGAGCAGGGCAGCGGCACCGGCGAGCTCCCGCTCCGCTAGGCTGTCATCTCCAGAGAGCTGTGGCCATATGCTCGGCTCTGCCGCAAACTCACAGGAAGTTAATTTTCTGACAAAACACAGGGATAAATATGACATTCAAACAAGTTGTGCTCAGCCAGGCTGAACACGGATGCCGTGCCAAGCTCAAGCTGCACACGTGTCACACTTAGGAACAGAGTTTATTTTCATGCTCCCACCGTTGCTTTTTGCATAGATTTGTAGAAAACAGACAATGCGTGGCTCATTTTCAGCTACGAGGTGTTACCCTATATAGCAAACAAGCTAATGTACACTGGTCAAAAAAACACATGCTAGAACAGACAATATGATACTCTTTTTACTGTATAATGGACATACATCACACAGCCAGTGTTAATTCTGTCTTATCAGCGTACAAACACACCATTCAAATCCCTGAGAAAATGACAATGTTATTGTCCAAATGAAGAGAGACAGTGTGCAGACGTGAGCGTGGGGGAAAAAAATAAGATTAACTTCCATTTTTCCTCACAGACATATACTGTAGCTCCCCATAGTGTGACATTAAAATAATGTCAATCAAACCATTAAATAGAAGCTCCGTCTAACCTTGTCTGTTGGTGGTGAAATGCCATAGTGGGCCTGAACAAAGGGCTCACAGGTGTGAGCAGAATCCCAACACCTTATCACTGGGCCAATAAAGAACAGAATATAATGTTTCTCAGATCTCAGTGGTCTGCTAGCACTGTATTTCAGACAGTAAGAAGAAACGAAGCCTTAGGGGTGAAGCCGGTAGTTCCAACGTACAGATTCTTTATAACAATGGCCAGTATCGTATAGTACAGAGTCTGGGGTGTAGCTGGAGGTGGGGCCGCTTGTCTGGACCTACTAAACAAATGCACTATGGGAGGCAAGAGTGATGAAAGAAGGATGAGACTGGTGGTATACAAGGCAAAGGGCCAGGTTTGTGCCTCCACCCGGGGCAGTTACAGGCAACTGGTATGACTACAATAAGAGGAACAGGTGACTCCTGGATAGTCACACCACCAGGCCTCATTCGTCTGCATTTCCTCTCTCAGTATCCATTGCTTTATCAGGAAAAGGTCGAAGGCTGGGTGCAGTCACGCAGTTCCCTGTGGGCTTTCTCAGGCAGAAGAGCTGTCCGATCTGGTCCCACAGACAAAACATACTTCTGCCAGGTGTTTGGGCTGTACAAATACCCAAAAACCCCAGTGTGAGGCCAGTTTCATACACAGGCCTTTTTCATGGAAATTTCCTTCTCAAAACTACTGGTTCAAGGCAAAAATAACAACGAACATACTTAGAAGACAGCAACCCAATATCATAAAATAACCAAAAATAGGCATAGAATAGAAGGTCATGATGACATTACCATTGGAAGTGTAGTTGTCTGATATCCTTCGTAACAAGACTTTTTAGCACAATATTTCTAATTCAACAACTTTCAATATGAAAACAATGAACAAAAATGGCTATTGCCAACAGTGAAATGTAAAAATAAGGGACATCTGATATGCTAATCTAAGTATTTAAGGAAGTAAAAATCTACCATCCCTGAAAGGAAGTAAAAAACACAAAATTCCAACAGGTAGAAAAATACTACACCTACGAGAGGCTAAGATGAAATACCCCTCTCTGCATGGTCTAGTCCTTTTCTAATCCATCTATTACTGTAGGTAAAATACTGAAAGGCCTGATGTATAAGGACATACTAATGTAAATGTAAGATACTGGGAGAATCTGTCAGAACCATAACATAATAGCCAGGATACACATGTACACGAAGCACATACACTCATATCAACTGCTGAGTGGCATCATTTACCTAGACGCTGTCACATTGTAGTAAATGGGCTTATTTTGCATGAGAAGGAAGAGCGAGTGATGGGCTGCAGTGAGCAAAACAGGGACCGAGGAACTGACTCAAATGATATGAGTAGGCAAAATTAAGCTCTAATGCAAGTGGAACACTTCACAAGAGAGCCAATTTCAATTCCACAGCACTTAATTTAGGATTTGTATGGTTCAGCAGCATGCTACTGTATGGTAAGCCATGTAAGGACAGAGATAGCGAGAGACAACCAGCAAAGAGCCATCCAGGCCCTTGAGGTATCCACCACTCGCCTGCCTCCAAAAGCCCCTCTCTCTTTCTCTCATTCTCTCACAACAATGAATTAAATAGTAATGATGTTGTACTACAGAGTTTATGTAGATGATTCAAGGGGAAATCAGAAAATCATCTTGGTTATAATTGAATAAGCACTTCTTATTGGGCATTAACTTAGACATTTGCAATCTGCGGTCTATATTTTCAGATGAGACACTTCAAATGTTTTAGACTGAATTACTAATGTTGTTGCAAAACCTTAAGATGTGCCAAAAATACAAACCGTTTATGTGTAACGACATATCAAGAGTAATGAGGTATTTTGCTTAGATGCTATGTAGATTATATAGAAAGTTTTTATCCCCGTACCTGGTTCTCTTTGAAATCTACCCTTTGGAAGTCATATCCCAGCTGGGCGTAAAAGTTGTTCCCAAAACTGTAGGCCTGCCCAGTTCCAGTCCATATGAAGGTGTGTCTACTTCCACAAGCAACACCAACTATTGTGCTGGTGCCGCTATCACGGTCGTACTCCTTCAGGTTCAGCTGAGGTACCTTGACTTCAACTGGCCGGTCTTTAACTGTTCCTTCTCCATCACCCAACCTTGAAAAAAGATAGAAGCATTTCACACAAACTTTAAACTCTACATCCTATATATTGATATATACAATCCTGATCAAACTTTCAAGACCAGTTGAAAAATTGCAAGAATTTACATTTTGCACTGTTGGATCTTAAGAAAGTTCTAAGTAGAATTTCAAAATGTACAAAGAAGAAATGGGAGTGAGACAAAAAAAAAATGTTGAGAAAGCAATTTATTAAAAAACAACAATTAAACTGAAATAGGCTATCCATCAGCTGATCAAAAGTTCAAGACCAAAGCCTTTAAAAGCCAAAATCTGTGCAAAAATGTGGATCCAATGTCATTTTCCGTCAGGCATTCACACTGTCATGACCTCCTGATGGCAAAGGCAAAAAAGCTTTCTATCTTTGAACGTGGTCAGATTGTTGAGCTGCATAAGCAAGGCCTCTCGCAACGTGCCATCACTGCTGAGGTTGGATGCGGTAAGACTGTCATTTTCAATTTCTTAAAAGATCCTGAGGGTTATGGAACAAAAAAACTCAAATAGTAAA
Source organism: Ostorhinchus angustatus (assembly GCA_029822955.1). Classification (NCBI taxonomy): domain Eukaryota; kingdom Metazoa; phylum Chordata; class Actinopteri; order Kurtiformes; family Apogonidae; genus Ostorhinchus; species Ostorhinchus angustatus. Next base: position 24,635,102 of record JAPTMW010000029.1, read on the forward strand.
CCCAAAAAATTTCACCGGAGCTGAGCCAGAAGATCCGATTAGTTGTCCATCAAGACACAGGATGATCCTCAACCCAAATTAAGGCCATTACTGGTGCCGACTCCAGCCCAATTAACCATCAGACGGCATCTGCCAGAGAAGGGTTTTAAGAACAAAAAACGTCATCGTCTCCTTCAACGCCACAAAATTGTCCATTTGGACTTTGCAAAAGAGCACCAAACATGGGACATTGAAAGGTGGAAGGAAGTTTTATTCCCTGATGAGAAAAAATTTAACCTCGACGGTCCTGGAGAAAACAATTTCCCTGAGGGGACTTCCCAAAGGGATTAATAAAGTACTCTGTCTGTCTGTCTGTCTGTCTGTCTGTCTGATGGCTTCCAACGTTACTAGCATGACGAGGAGATCCCACTGGAGATGTCTTCTAGGAGGCAAAGTGGAAGGGCGTGGCCATCATGATCTGGGGTGCTTTTTCCTTCAGTAGAACAATGGAGCTTCAGGTTGTGCAAGGGTGTCAAATGGCAGCTGGCTATGTGGAGATGTTGCAGGGCGCATCCCTCATGACTGATGGTCCTAGTCTGTGTGGTAATGACTAGGTTTAAAAACAGGACAACGCTGCAGTTCACAATGCCTGCCTGACAAAGGATTGAGAACAGGGGAAGAACGTCACTCTTTTGGACCATCCTGCATGTTCCCCTGATCTAAATCCAATTGAGAACATTTAGGGATGGATGGCCAAGGAAGTTAACAAAAGAAGACATCAGTTCCAGACAGTGGATTCAAAATGACTGTGTCCAACCTCAGCAGCCATGGGGTGTTGCGAGAGGCCTCGCTTATGCAGCTCAACAATCCGACCATGTTCAAAGACAGAAAGCTTTTTTGCCTTTGCCATCACGCAGTCATAACAGTGTGAATACCTGACAGAAAAGGTCATTGAATCCACATTTTTGCACAGATTTTGGCTTTTAAAGGTGGTCTTGAACGTTTGGTCAGCTGATGAACAGCCTACTTCAGTTTAATTGTTGTTTTCAATAAATTGCTATGGAAATTATCTCGGTAAGATTTCTTGAAATAAGATTTTCCAGATCTATTGTCAAAAAATAAGTCCTTATATTGCACTTATAAGTTCCTCTTTAGGTGATTCTGTTTTATTTTAAGTGTGATGAGATATTTGGATTAGAAATGACAAAAATACACTTGGTAAGATTTTAATTTTTTCCAGTGTAAACTTTACCAAATATGAGTCACTAATAAAGAAAAATGAAGTCGTGAGTCACGTTATTTAATAAAATACATATACACATAATCCTATACTTTTTTTTGTTTGTTTTTTCTGTATACACTTTCATATGTACTTTTCGACAG
>JAPTMW010000029.1:24779896-24790812 GCA_029822955.1 Ostorhinchus angustatus
GGAGACCAATACTGTTGAGGTAACAGTTATTTAGATATAAAACAAATGCATAACAAGGTCACCACATTATAGTTGTGCCCGCCTTTCCCATTAGTTAAACTCTGTAACTGCTACTGCTGTTAATGCTTTTTCTGTTTCCACTTAGGTTGCCCATCTACACAATGAGTGTGTGACAGACACACAGATCTGTGGCGCCAAGTTCTGTGATGGTGATGGTTATGCGTTTGCAGTGACAGGATATGACCTGAGTGAGATTATCCGCTACACACAGACATAAGACCTTATATTAGTTGAGGCTGAGTGTGAAGTTGATGTATTAAAGATCATTGAGTCAAAACAGGTACATTTTGGGTCAGGGTGAGAAGTATTTAAAGTCAAATTTTTCTCTTTTGTATCATGGTGTTTTTGTCTTTTTTTGTCTACAAAGGGACAGAAGCAGATTACAACCTAAAAAATAATAATGCACAGGTACTGTTGTGAAATGTTTCTGTAATATTTTCCCAGTTCAGATGTTTACATGTATGTGAATATAAATTTAAAGTTAATAAAATCTTATATCACCTCTTTATGGTACTGATATTGCTTCCATCAAATACCAGCAGCCTTTTTCTTTATGTAGTTGAAATTTAACTGTTCTGACTTTAAACTTGCATTTCACAGATATACCACTAGATGGCACAGTGGTATAAATATCTCCGAGCAGGACAATGCAAGTGCAGTGCACAGAGACTATACTGGACCAGAGTGGAGTTGACTAAAATGTTATAGACAGTGCATATTGGGATTGGATACTGTGTATTCATCACATTCACTATTTATATCAGATAGTAAATGTGAAAAATGAATCATATATAATGGATGTCACATTATTGTATAATTTTATTTTGACTTTTTTGTATTTAATTGCTATTTCCTTACTCTTCTTCAATCCAAGATGCCTGCATTTGCTACAAGTGTGTCTCACAATTGTAATTGTTAAGTTACACACTGACACTGACACTTTAGTGAGTTTTTAAGTGCAGAAACAGAATGCCTTATGTTTTTTCTACCAAGTACATATGGTTTAATGGAACATCCTTAGCCCAAAAATATTAACTTTTAGTCAAGTTAAAAATGCTTTGAGAAAAGTAATTTGCCAACTCAGGTTTATTATTGGCAAATGTCATCGTGTTAAGTGCGGGTCAACTGGGTGTCTTCAGTTCATATTAAGCAATCAGGTATCAGTGTAATCCCACCCACCTTACTGTGACAAGATAAGGAGAATCAGGTCAGTGAGGAATTGTGTGCTGTTTGTCAGTTTAGGGCTAAGCGTGTATTAAATCCCTGAGTTCTAGTCTTTTCTGGTTTGCAGTCAACACTGGTCACATAACATCAACTGATGACTGTTTTGAGCCAACACACATGACAGGTTATATAACTTAAATTTGGTAGGTACCAAGTGACAGTTATGTCGTGCTGATAGCTAGGTCAAATGTAAAACACACACATGCACCATGGTGACACAAACACACTCTTTATAGAATCAATAATTTCCCACATATTTTGTATCATGCTTTCCAGCCGTCTGGGGTGGGGGTGGCAAATGCTGGATTGGGACATTGGAGGGTTTAGATGTCAATATGAGGTCCCAAACGACACACACTGAGATTACGCAACTTACTGGAACAGTACGGAGAGAGGGCAAGGTTGGTCAAAAGCAATCCATGAAATAAGCAGAGGATTGAAGGAGTAGAAGAGGCATGCAAACAGCTACAACAAAGGAGAATGACATTGCTTTTCTCAGAAAAACATGGGGAAGACAAACAACAGCAGTCATTTATTCCTTGTTAACTCGCTCTAGTCTCATCCACAGCCTCAGGGCCACTCATGCTGTGTATGGCTGTAATAGTCGTCAGTAGTTGGCTCTTAGGTGTTACAGCTGAGCACACAATATTGAGGAGATCAGGCCCCAGCATAAACTGGTCTCAGTTCTGGATGTGGCTCTGAGTGAACTGTGTGCATATGTGTTTATGTGGCATTTATGTGTAAAGTAATAATGGTATGAGACTGACATTCTCCCATTCATATTCCCCTGTAGACACTTCTAATCTTTTATTAATGAGAGCGACGAGACAAAAATAGATCCTGCAATACCTTGAGTGACAGTCCTCAGCTGAAATAATGTGTCACTTTAAATCACAGAGGAAATCACAGAAGCACTGACCAGCACTGTTGGTGAATCATATGATTCCTTTGTGTTAGAGAAGTCATCATGAAGAGATTAAGGCGCAATCCTTTTTCCTCCTCTGTCCATTCATCATGTCTTGTCAAAGTCTCACGTTTGTATTAACAGAGGTTGATCACTAACACGACAAGTTAATTCAATCCAAGCAGAGCATAAGTATCGACCAAGCCCCGCTTGTCAAATACCATTCCACAGTCCAAGATTATCCATCATTTGTGACATTATGTTTTAGTGCTTGTGGTATGTAGCTCTATATGTGCCACCATATCTGTGCACAGCTTCATTATTTTGGTGGTGAAAGAGCAATTTATCTGTTGCCTGTCCAGCCTCGTGGCAGCTGCCTCTGCCTGTGTCATGAAGCCTGCTGGGACAGAGGCTCACCAGGGGGGATGAAGAGCTTAAAGCCCCTCCAGTCTGCTACCACAGACAGTTGTCTGAGGAAGGAAAACCAGAAAACCATGTTGTATAAATAGATGTTCGATTTCAAATAAAGTGAAATGGCAAGGGTGGGCGGGGTGCAGAGTGGGTGCACAAACTGACACACCTGAGAAACTGACACCAATGACTGACAGGAGTGCAGATAGAAAAAAAAATGGCTTAAAGGCAGATAAACAGAGGTGAGAAATGGAATCTGGTCAAATATTTGCAAATGAGTGTGTGTCAGTTTGCTTTGGAGTTCAAATGTATATGAATATGTTGAAGGTTAAGTAAAGGTCAAAAGATAAACGTCTGTACTGGAATGATTATTATCTACGTCTCATCCCATGTGTCCAGTGTAAAGGCTGATCCATGACTTTTAATGTGTTAAAAAAAAAGTGTAGTATTTGTAACGTCATATAATAGAAACTAACAATAACAGAACTTACTATAACTATTACAGTTTTTCATGACTTTGTTGATGAGATTGCGCCTAATGTCTCAATATGGTTGAGTCAATACCCTGGGGTCCTGGAGGATCCCAGTCATAAGTACCCAGTTCTGCCAATGGGATCATATTCGCCATGGCTCTAATTTCTAAGTATCAGACACTGTTGCGTTTTTCAATGAGACAAAAACAGATGTTTAAAATCAACTGGATAACACCAATAAAGTTATAATATTCACTTCAACTATATGCCTTTACTTTTTGTCACTGAAATTGTTCAGAGGAGCTAACATTTTACTGAAGGATGTTTTAGCAACAGTGTTTTTGAATATGTCAGGTGAATAATGCCAACATTTTGCTGTGATAACGCCTCCTTTCAGTGTAACATTTTGCTGTGATAGTTGTTTGTTGCTGGAACTTTTTCTTGGGGTATCAGTAAAAAATGTTAATGATGATACCATGTGCATCTTAAAGGTTAAAAGTTCACATGAAGGGATTCCAACTGTTCTCTGTCTGACATGTTTAACTGGAAAAACACCTGGTTGTAAAATGTAAGGGTGTGTTATTATTCATTAATTTGATCATGATTATAATAGTCGGAATGTGGAGCTGAAGACCTTTCTTTAACTCATCCAGTCTGTCCACATGCACATGGGTGGATAGTGTTCGAGCAGGCCCAGCCTTTCTTTTCCTTAGTTTATATCTAGTTGCTGTAGCTCTAGGGCCTGCAGGTGCTCCGTCTCCTGAAATCACCCGGGGCGTGACTATAAAGCCTGAGAGGCATTCAGCATCTGGTCTCTTCCCTGCTCATTTGGGGCTGTGTTGCTGCACAGCCCACACCTTTTTTTTTCCCTTTGGTCTTTGAGTTGTTTTGTTGGAGATTTAATGTTGACAGGATTTTTATGAAGACTTTTTTATTCTTGTTTTAACCTTTTCTTTTATCTGCTGGTTTGTTCGACTCAACATCAAAAATAAAAACAGATTCCAGTCTATTGTGAAGGTGTGGAGCAAAATTACAGGAGTGACCTTGAATGACCTTACACACCTGCGAGGTCAGAACTTTGAGTAAGGGCCGATCGGTCCTGAATGACCCCAACCACCCTCTATGGTCTGAGTTCATCCTGCTTCAGTACAATAATTTGCCCCTAGGGGATAAAAAAGTACCTCAAACCTTGAACCTTGTTTGTCATCTGGCCAGATATGGTTTCAGTTTTGGTTTTTGTCTCTTGGTTGGATTACGTTGCTTTCTTTAACCACTTACAATACATTTTTGGTTACCAGTTCTTCTTGTGTTTGGTCCTTTTTGTTACGGCTCTGAGCCAGGCCATGGCACAGGATAGATGTGTACGAATAGTACAAACTGTTATTGGTTAAAGATGAGACAAAACACTACCATGCAGCCACAACCTCTGTGTATCATTAGGTTGTACCATGGAAGGCCATTCACACCCACTCTTGTCCTGCCAGGAAAACCCCCTCTACTTCAAATGAAGAGGAAATATATCAACACACAGCACTGACTGTATCTCAGCTGTTCTATGAAAACAATTCAAGGCAGCTTATGTCAGACACCATTTCCCTTTATCAATTTGCTCACCCATTCCTTTTTAGATATGTTGTGACATTTCAATGTTATTCAAAAATTATAGTAATACATATGACAACATCTTTTCCTTGGTAATAGACATACCTTGTCACTACTGGCACGTGGAGTTGATTATCTTTGCATAATGCCACATTTGCAGTTACATAAATTTCCCCTTTATGAAAGGAAAAGTCCTACATCATTCTCATTCATCAATCTCTAAAAACCCTGTGCAGTGCCGATGAAACTGTACCGCTCAGTAAAACCATGCATTTTACTAATTAAATTCAAACCTTATCCCAAATATGAAAACACAACCTAGAAGTGGAGAGTTTGAGGTAGTAGCAAAAACATCCTATAGCCATGTAATATTGCTAAGTGGGTACAATGCTGAGAAGAAGAACACAGGATTGGAAGAGGAGCAGATATTTTTCATAAAAGACAATATAAGACTAAAGCTGCACATAATAGCAACAGCTGCAAAGCCATCAGGTTAGAGCATATCAATTAAAAATAGTCCATTACACAGCAGTGATTACTGGCATTATCCCAATATTTTGCATAAACTCAGACATATTGTGTTTGCATGTGTTTACTAGATATTACATTGACTTACATCCTGAATTCATCCATATTCAGTTTGCCTAATCCTAACACTATAGTACTAAATAAATCTTAATCTTCAAACTTAACAATTTGCATTACAAGGACATTATATTGTGCGCATGAGGGAGAGAAGAGTCCCAACGAGTGACTCAGTGAACAAATTTATGTCCCCATAATGTGAGTAATACATATTCACACAAGCGCTTGCATATTCCCAGTAACATCATTTTGAAGGCATGGGTAGGCAATGGGATTTAAGTGCATTAGATTAGAGTAAAATAAACATGATCAGACCCCACCATCTGCACTGGGATGGCATGGTTGCCTAGCATCGAGCACTGTTTGGATTGCTTGACGTTGATGTGCTGACGTTGTAGTGTGTAGTAGTGTTTGTTTCTTTGTGTGTGTATGTGGCCACAAGTGCAGATGGCATCACCCAAATGATGATGGATTCATTTTCCTGACAGTCCTCAAAAACGTCAGTCTTTTTTAAGATTTGACTATGTTTGTGTGTGTGTGTTTCTTTCTCTCCTGTTTTTTAGTCACTGTGTGCCTATACTATTGAAGCTATTATAAGCTATTACAGAAGCTATTATATAATTGAAAATTAAAACCAATCTTCCAGTAAATGCACTTTTACAAACAACAAGTTGTTTATTTTGTTTTCTGTTTATCAGTTTTATCAAACCATAGCTATTAATTCACAGCCATCTTTCTAACACTAAACACTGATCTTATTACCTCTGGTGTGTGGGTTATAGAGTTACTGAGTCTCAAAATAGAGTCACAGCTTTAATAACCTGAATATCCTGGCAACCCTTATCTTTGTGCTCTATCAGTGAAACTGCTAATAGGAGTTAATATGAAATGCATGAGGGTCTTCAGGGCACAACCTGAAATCAAAAGGGATAAACATCTAGATCAAACATCGGGCCATATGTACTCCTTGTTCGCCTTCATATACACATAGTAGACATATGTGCATGTACTATCAGATAAAGAGGGAGAAAGAAAAACAAGAGGCTTTGTGAGAGATTCAATGTGGCATTCACCTCAACACAGACATGCCATAATTGGCAGCTGTGGAGAGAGCCCAAGGAAAAGTAACACTGCAGAAACGTCACACAGAGGTCATCTTGTGCACAAATGGGAATCCTATACAAAAGAAATAATAATTTTAATCATCACTGCATTTTAAATTTAGATGAAGGAAAAGATGGCAAATGATGAATATAGTAAACTTCACAGTATTATTTGTCTTCAGTTATTTCTGACATATGTTGACAAAGTAATTTAACTGGTTGACTTTTAACAATACCTCCACAGAAAGGGCACGTTCCTGTTGCACCTGCTGTGTCTAACAGTGGGTCTTCAGTTCAGCTGGTATGGCACATGTGCATCTGCTGGTGGTAGCTGGATTTCAGGAGTTCATAAATCATAGCAGGGGTTGTTGGAACCAATTTAGAAGAACTCATTAAAGGACATGTGATATTACTGAAATACAATGTATGTTCTTAAAGATTCTACAGAACTATATCATTTTGTGTTCATCATAGTCAGGAAAGTTCTGCATCATGCTTGAATTTCTTTGTGTTGGTGTAACTTTCCCCCTCCTAATCTGCACTGTTATGCATTTTCAGTACATTTGACATAACGTTTGCATTATCCCAGTTAACTCTGTGTATTGATGATTGACAAGGAAACCTGTGGTTTCATTTATTTGGGTGTATCATAAATGAAGATCAATGTTTATTTTGTTATTTTTGAAATCAAGATTAAAGTTAACCTAGAGTTAATACATTCAGTTTAGGAAAGTTGGGTTAAAGTGATGCCCCACTGACCCTTTTTAGCTAACACATTCCCCAGCTGTGCTGTCACTTAACATTAACGCACATGCACCACAAATACTCACACATTAAATGTGTACCTCACTACTGACACTGACTCACAGACTGGTTTCAGTCCTGTGTATTGTTAGATGAGTGTGGGTCTTTTTCTTCCTGCCACTGCCAGGTTTGAACTTAGACCCTTCAAGATTGAGTTATAAATGCCGTCTTTGAAAAGAATGTGTCATAGTATCGCTTATCACTGTGAGAGACTAAGGCAAAGAGAGCAGTCAAATGTACTGTACATAATGGTTCTGTGTTCACTATTAAATCTATCCGCTTATTGAATTACACTAGTTTCAGCATACTAAACTCTGTTGGTGATGGCAATTGGTAATACCAATGCAAAAGTACTAAAAAAAAAGATGGAGATACTACATGGAATAAAATATGTTACAATAATGAAGATACTACAAAGGAGAATACAAAGTAGACAGACATTAAACTCTTTAGTGACGCACACTCTTTGGGGAGATTAATCACTTAAAAAATCCACAACATTAGGAAGTGAATGCAGCTGCTGAGTAACTCCTTGTTTTGTTTTCTTAACTTAGTACCTGGTCCCTCCTCCCATCTGGCTTCCTGCCTGCCTGCCAGGACACAGTCAGTGATATGTGATTAAACACAAAGTGGTAAATGGAGCAGAAGTACAAACACTGCAATCTGCTCATTTGTCCTGAGAAAGCTGTTGGACCTCCACGAAAAAAGCAGTGACCCGCACATCCGTCTCTCTGGCCTCTAACTCCTACATCATCCCTCTACGGTTGAACTGACATGAAACAGAGAGAAGTTTGGCTATGAGAGTAAGTCACAGGAGTAGAGATACGTGACAGACCCCATGCACTTAGGAGTATCTAAGGAGCTCCTTGTTTGACACACATTACACAGTATCCAAGGGGAATTAAACCTTGAGCCTGTACGGTAAGACTAATGACATTCTTTAATGGTTATCAAAATACACACAACCTGTTTAAGACTGAGTTCCTGAATGTTTCATAGGGGGAACACAGAACAGCAGTGACGCAGGCAGTAGCTACTCATCAATATAAACCCTTCTAGACAGAATCTCAAACTTTGAGTTTGCTGCTGAGTGTCGTCATGTCACGTACACCAAAGATGGAAAAGAAAGGAAAGGAAAAAAGAGCAGAGGAAAACTGGTAAAAAGAGAAAGAGGAAGACAGTGAGAGACAGACCAGAGTTTGGAAAACACAACCATTGGATGTTAGGGCAGAGGTAGCTTTGCTCACCCCTGTTTCCATGGCGACCCAAATGTGCTGTCAGCGTAGTGACGCCAGTCGGGAGCACTGCGCTGCGGCCGCACTGACATGAGCCACACGTGCCAATGCCCAGCTGACAACACTGAGCATACGCCAGTGCCTATTCATAGTACCTCAGTGACGCCCGGCAGGGACACAGGCAGCCCGCTGTGTGGGCCAAGGAGGCCAGGCACCCAAAACTGGGTGGGAGCTGGCCCAGGACTAGATTGCAACCCCTTGATGAAGGTAAACAGGGAGAAAAGGGGATAAACACACAGTTGGAGTTATGTCATCCTCTCTCTGATCTCTGTCCAGCATGATAAAGAGACACCTGGCCCCACAGTAATCACAAAGAATTACACAAATCCTTGTTTATTTGTGGACACTGTGTGTACCCATATGTGCACATGTGAACATATCAAAATAAAAACTATTCCATCTGAATGTGCAAGTTTATTTTCCTGCAATAGCTGAGCCAGGTGCAAAAAATAGGACCAATGACCCCGTAGCTCATGTTCTATCAAGAATCAATAACAAGGTGAATGAGCGAGGTTGTCAGGTTCACCCGCCATGTTAGAGTCCTGTGGTCTGGATGCAGGTGATCAATCTCCCAGTAGCAGTGGGTGGTGCTCTCACTGGAGGAGAACTCAACAAAATGAATGAAAGTCCATATATGACGTCCTATCAGTGCTTAATAGTAACTGCATTGATATCTCTAACCATTTTCATGCCATAAGCCATCAAAACATGACCCATGATACGTAAAGGCAAATGTTTGATATTTTAAAAATTCATAAAAACTTCAAAAATACAAATTTCTCAAATTTCTTCTGTGAACAAACTTTGTAAACATTGTCGAAAAGAGGCTACATATAAAATTTGAAATTAAACCTGTGAGCTACAAATAGCAGGAGAATAAATGAACAAAATTCAATCCTAAATAACCCTAAATATTATTATTTCTAAACAAAGAGCACATGCATTACTTTCACATCTATCACTACTCCATAACTAGACTCCATTACAAATACACCGGATACTTAAACGTTGCAGCAGTTTTAGGGACATTTTAAAACCCACTGTCCCTGTGGATGAGCGGTCTGTTGCAATCTTGTGACCCAGTGCTTCCTGACTCAGCAGATCCCAGGACGACATGTGTTGCGTTCACTGAGCTTCTGACAGTTGTTACACATTGGGCAACTGATTTTACTTTTTAGTATATTATTGCTTAGTTTTAACTACTGTGTATAACATTATGTACAAAAGAAGGAGTAGTATATGATGTCTAAAAAGTATGTGTATGCTGACGTTGAAAACTCACCAAAAAACTCCATGGTCACAAAACAGTAAAAAAAAAAAATGGGTTTAATGAATTGTAACGCTATAAATACAAGTTTTAACGATCTCAGTGGGTGCACATGAAACCTGAATTGTGATACTGAATTCACACTTTGTTGCTCTGTCTATAATGTGGGTCTCAGACAGATCAGTCGGAAGAATAGCAGAGGCACTGATGCAAAGAGGAGCCTATTGTGGTTGGACGTTACATGTCTTTGTGGTCATTTCATGGTTGCTATTAAAGGCCATTGTGGCTCCTAACATGCCACAGTGGAAGGACAAGGTTAATGAGTGAAATTGATCCATGGGGGATAAAATCACCTCACAGTCACACTCTGCGCAATTGTGAGTGTGTGTGAGTTTTGTATTGTTGTGTGTGTTTGTCTCTTTGTGTTTGGGGTGCAATGCAGTTCCACTGTGTTTGTTTGTCAAGATTCAGCTGATGCAGGACTTTCACACCCCTGGGATCAGCAGTTTGCTCCCTCAGGAGAAAAACTGACAGACAGTGGGGTGAACCATGTGGGCGCCCTCCATTATGCCCCTATTGTGCCCACGTGTCGGCATCAATAGTGCAACAGCTTGCAACAAAAAATGCTACACAAGACACTTTCAGATAAAGGTTCATACACCTGTGTGCATCATGAAGAAAGAAAAGCACAATAACTGCAGAGAATGGACTGAATTCAAGCAGGCATATGACCTTCAGCATATCACATGTCAGCAGTTGCATTTAAAATAGAAATCCGGCATTTTTAGATGTTCTTACCTTTATCCCCATCCTTCAGTGTCTATGTCATGGTTACAGCACAACGTTTCACCACCCAGCTTCACCGGTGTGGGTGCATGTGTACTACATGTGAAACATGTGATGAGTCCCAAGACTGCTGGCCACAGTCTCAGGACTGTTGCTTAGGCCTTGTTTGCACACTGAGATACAAGCAAGCCTGGGCAAGTTTCTCCTTCTCTTCACATGACAATGGCTGTTTCAGATGCTTGGTTGAGCAGGAGTATCTGTGAGAGGCAGGGGGCCTTACTCTGCTTTTCAGCCCCTCAGTTGCCTGACATTTATGCTTTTGCCAAGTTCAAAATGCCTACACAGAGAATGACATTTTTTTAAATACTGCTTGGGGCTGATGCTGAAATGCTTTTATGACAG
>JAPTMW010000029.1:24835285-24849398 GCA_029822955.1 Ostorhinchus angustatus
TTAGTACCATTACTTCATGGTACCTAACAGAGCAGGTCCACTCACTGTTCATGCAGAGGTGGACCTTACAGACCCTGTAGACCATGTTTGACCTGAGGTTGTTGCCTCACTGTCCTCACTGTAACTGCTGCTGTCACTGTCTTGTCATGCGTGTGGAAATGACCAAACATAGTCACTTGCCCGATAAAAGGTTAAATAACACTGTCGTTATTCACATCCATTTTTGCTTCCTTACCCACAGACCCATCAAACCGACAGATATTCTTCCTCCAGAGAGAGGGCATGAGGTGGCAAAGGAACTTGGGATCCCCTACTATGAGACCAGCATTGTAGCCCAGTTTGGAGTCAAAGATGTTTTTGACAATGCCATCAGAGCCGCCCTCATCTCCCGTCGTCACCTCCAGTTCTGGAAATCGCATCTGAAAAAGGTCCAGAGGCCCCTTCTCCAGGCACCGTTTCTTCCTCCTCGCCCGCCACGGCCCATAGTGGGAATTCCAGACCCTCCACCTTCAGACGGCGAGGGCCCTGATTCCCTTTTCTGCCTCCCACTATGTGCAGATGTTCTCTTCCTCTTACAGGGTGGTGCCACTCGTGTCTTTGCACACAAAGTTTATCTCGCTACATCCTGCTCTAAATTCTATGACCTCTTCACTCTTGATCTGGGTGGTTCATGTACAGGGCCAAGGGGGGAGGAACAAGAGAACAAGGAAAACTTGGAAAGTGGGGAAGAAGATGAGCAGAGCAGGAGAGGAGCCAAGGAGCAAGCTGGGCGCACTAAGAGCCTAGACATTGACAAAGATGGTGTTGATGGAGGAGTGCGGGGCTTGAATCGACCCCAGCTGCTCCAGCAGGGCTCCTTGAGGACTTCCCAGAGTGATAATGCACTTCCATCACGAGCCCAGTACTCCTTGGGAGCATTAGGGACTGGTCGTGCACTTTCTGGATGGGGAAGAGGCTTTTTAAGTGTTTGTCTGGAGCATGTTGATGATCCCATGACTGGACGCCCACGACTCATGACTGTGGTTGCCATGGATGCACTCATTCAAGAAGAACCATTCAAGGTGACTTAAAAGTATCAGGACTGCTTGTAATACATATACAGTATATGTCAACTAGCCAATTTGTTGTATAAAATTACTGTTTAGTGTTAGTTTAAATATGTTGGGCATATACTGTTGTTGACCTCTGGATTTGATTTTGTTTTCAGGCAGTGCTTCAGTACTTGTACACAGGCAATCTGGATGAAGGTCGAGGGGACCTGATGCAGGTGGCCACTATTGCTGAGCTACTTGAGGTGTTTGACCTGCGGATGATGGTGGCTAATGTTCTGAACAGAGAGAGCTTCATGAACCAGGAGATCACCAAGGCTTTCCATGTTCGCAGGGCCAACCGGATCAAGGAGTGTCTCAATAAAGGGACCTTTGCTGGTAAACCTTTGTCCCAACCCCTCAGTGTGTCTAAGCTTTCAGAAGCATTGGTTTCATGGTAGATGTTTCCCATGAATGCATGAGTGTGTTTTTGTGCGCGTGGGCGTGGAAGATGAAGTATTGGGGGATGGTGAGAGGTTGATGAAAAGTGAAAGTTCAAGAAAGACAGAAAAGAATTTGCTAATCCCCAGCATTCTCTTTCAGTCTCTGGAAATGTACACCATGTGTACATTTGATCATGCAGTATATTTGCCATTGTATATTGAAGAAAATGTTCATTTGATATGTCATGGTTTTATTGTATTCTAATGTCCCTCTAACGTCATCAATTGACTTGATGACTGCGTGTATTTTCGGTCTGCCTTGTTGCCTTGTATTCATTCTTGTGTGCATCCTGTGTCGTGTGTTGTGTGGTTTCTCTCTGACCCTTTTAGCTGTTGTGTATGCATGTTTTCACAGCATATGCAGCCAATGCTAGGCATCTGCTGCCTCTGAACAAAGCCTGTCTCACTTTCACTTCTATACTTTCTTTCATGATTATGACAATGACAGTTTTTCTCTAAAATGTTTACAGGAATAAATGCAGATGAATGAATTTAACTTAATTGTATAAAGACATCCTCTTCATTAGTTTTTTTCTTATCAAGTAAATGACAGATAAAAGACGCCTGTTTATTTGTAGCCTTTTATGACATGATTCCTCTCTTTCAACACTTTCTCTACCAAAGCAGTAGTCCACACAGGATTTATGCCAGGACCTACTATCCTGCATCCACTCCTTCCCTTACTCTGTGTCAAAAGCTGTTCTGTCCTTCTGTCAATTTATCTCTCTGTCTGTCTACCTGTGTCTATGTCTCTGTGTGTGTCTGTCTGACCTTCTGTCTGCCTGTGCGTGTGTCTGGATGTCTGCCTTGTCTGTTTTCCCCCTCTGTAGCTTGGGCTTCTGTGGCACTCCACGAGATGAATGCTCTTTTCCCACCCCGGTTTTAGATGTGGTGTTCCGACTGGACGATGGCTGTCTCCCGGCCCACAAGCCCCTGCTTATCTCAAGCTGTGACTGGATGGCCGCCATGTTCCGTGGCTCTTTCATGGAAAGCTACATTGAGGAGGTGAGTTCAGATATTCTTGGAAAAACTAGAACACTGGGTTCCCTTTGAATTTGGAGTGGAGAATTAAATTTCTGTCTGGGATCCTGACCTTCAACAGGATGTGAAATGCCCTAGACGGGAAGGGCAACCTTATCACACTGCTGTTTTATGCATATATTAACAACCGTAGTAATCTCATAAAATAATCAATAAACAGGGTAACAGTTCTGTATGTGTCAAGTTATCTTGATAAGGTTTATTTGGGGTTGTAGTTACCAGGATGACTTTCTACAATAGCCTGCAGCTTGCATGTAGTTCATAACACCTTATATGGGGGTTGGTTATGAGCTTGACCCACAAACCTTTGCTTAACCTACAAATGTGCTGAATGTTTTGCTCCCACCAAAAACATTAAAGACCTGGCACACATAATAACAAGAGAATGTAAATACACACACATTTCCATTTTGCAAGAAAAAAAAAGCTGATTTCCTCTTGTTTGACACCATCTGGTTTCTTTTGCCTAGTCACTGTGAAAACCACGTCGTGTTGGCTGTTGTGTCAAAATCGTAAGACACTGGGGCTCATTTCTCAAGTTTCTCTCAGCAGATCATTCCCAATAGCATTTAATGTAGCTATTTCTTCTAGTGAATATAATCCTCAAATTACACAACATCACACACAGTACTTAATCAGCTTGTATGTGCATAAGATTTGCGCTGTTGGCCCATTAGCGGCTCCACTTGAAATCTTTTCTGTGCCAGCTGAATGAGGTCAGCATTCCCCATGTGGCAGGTTTGGTTACTTCGGGTGTGCTTTCTCTTAAGACTCAGCTTCAGGTCACGCGGTACTCCTTTAAGGTACAGTGCTTTTCCACCGGACCTGACCTAATCTGGGAGGAAGTTCATGTCTCTTGCTGTCTTTAAGTTGATGCAGGTTAAGCTCTTGTAAAACTAGATCCCCTGAGGTATGGTTACTGTCAAGGTCAGCGGGGTTAGGTTACATAGATTCAGCTTCTATGATGTATGTAAATCAGCTCTAAAAAAAATGTATAAAGACATCCAGAAGGAGAAAACAAATGAAAAATTGGGGTAAACCATGTTTTTTTGTTTTTTTGTTTTTTTTTGGGTTGCCTGGTTTTTATTCCAGAACACACAATGTGAGTGGGTGTGAAAAAGCCACAGCATTTATTGTGGTCTTAAGTGAAAATAGGATATCAGCATCACTGAGGGGGCACAGTGCTGCTGGTGGGCTGCCGGTGTCTATGGTTACTCTAAACTGTTCATTTTGGTGACTATTGTGATGACTATTGTGACACTGTTTATGGCGCAGAATTGAAAACAGGCGCCCCAGACAAAGCCTCAAACACTGGCTGCACAATGTTCCCTGATGCTGTCAGCACTTAGAATAATAAACCAGAATTTATTTTTGTTTGCATATTAATGTGCATGTATAATCTATCTAATCCAAGCATGTCTGTATATGTTTGTAATTAGTAATTCAAGCATAGATCAGAAGCATTGCAGTGGAGTTCCATGCCGCCATAGAGCATTTCTTTGTAAATTGTATATAAGTAGACGCTCAATGTTTTTTTTAACTGATGTTAGCCTTTTGGAGTCAGTCATGGGTGAGCTAATGCTAAATGCTAGTTTACTGAAACGGTAAAACAATAAACTTCATTAAGCATATCCATAACCAAGTATTCTGATTCTTTTAATAGTGACAGTTATCAACCACAACTACAGTCAACCTTCTGCTAGGATGAAAAAAATCCCCAACAACACATTTTATTCAATAAAGAGGCTCCAAAAATCTGATTCAGCAGGTGGGCAACGTGTCATACACACCTGTCAATCAAAGCTAAGTCTTCATTTGTTTATCATGACAAAATTTTTAAAATATAAAACAAATATATGGTGATATTTTATATCTAAAAGGTGAAAGGTCAGCTTCACCCTTCGCCATTATAATGTTCTGTAAAAGGACTTTCTCTGCATTATTCTATAATAGTCCTCTTCAAAAATACTCTGTAAGAGAATGAGTGTATATCTTTCACTGGAATCATAGATTTATTTATTTTGATTTTCTCCCTTTTTTCTTCTCTCTTTTCTTCTCTCCTTTTTGTATATTTTTTTATATATATCAATATCTTTTCTATATCTCCTTTTTTTAATCTCATTTTTATTCTAGGAAATGTTATTGTACTTTTAGAATGTAAACCCCCTTTTATGTATTTGGCTGTAATCGTTCAGCCTGAGCAAACTTTTCTATATCTGTCATTGTCTAATGGTTTTCTTCTAGTATATTACAACTTCATAATCTGTGATGTTTTATTATGTTGGTCATTTTTCCAGGACAACAGACGACAAATTAGCTTCTCTGCTAAATCTGGTGCATGCATCTTGTTCTTTGCAACTAATGCCAATACACACTGTCCTATAACTAAATAAATAAATACAACTACAAAATACATGTCAATATACTATTATTTTGTAAAGAAGTACACTTAATACCTTTTATTAAATTCCATCAAATATAACATGAAGCCACAGACTTGGATGTAAACTGACAAGCTGCAACTATACATTCATTTTATTACTTATTTGAGTGACAATAAAATGTAGGTATTGTACGAACCGCATTTTGCAATGATTCTGATGAGTTAATACATCTTAGTCACTCTCAGGAAAGAAGGAAAGGAAGTAGTTATTCAAATTCATAGCACTGGCTCTCTTCAAAAGACGCTGTGCTTTTAGTGCAGGACATAGTAACACAATTGCAAAGCCTTGACCCAGCAAGTGCTTTAAATTTAATCTAAGAAGGGAAACACTACCAAAGAAAACAAAATTTACAATGGAAAAAGTGTAGAGGATTGACACATTCGTGGGAAGAATGGATCTAGCAAGAGAAATCAATAATTTAATCATCATCTTCTTATATTATATGCAAGGAAATCTGTTTTGACATGGACAAAATAAATGAATATATTAGTTTTTATAAAACTGATGGGGCCGGTCTTGGCAGGCTTTGAGCATTTTAAGTGAGCGCAGCATGTCTTGTGATACACAAAACCTGTTTATCTGGCTGCCCGACCAGGATGTTTGAGCTCCACTGTGCACGGTGATGTTTATAAATGCTTTGCCAGTACAAGAATATTTCACAGCAGTGTTTTTCTATGCATGTATTCTATGTACCACCAGAGTTAAAGACATCACAACTAGTTTGGAGTCAAATGCAGTCCACTATAGAACTTTCAGAAATGTAATATGAAACCAAAATAATTCATATTTAATATAGGAAACACATTATTATCTTGTCATACCTTAAAATACACTGGCAGAGGATTTCTAATGGTTTATGCAGATTCACAGCCAATAATTATCTCTGGTTTTTAGATAGCAATATAAAAATACATGAAAATGTAACTTTTAGAGGACCATGTGATCAAACAGTGTTGCTCTATTTTAATACTCATGTCACACTTCTCTCTCGGTATATTTAGGCTCACACATTTCAGTGTTCATGCTGTTGTGTGATTCCACGGTTATTCTAGTTCTGTGTATTTATAGTGATGCATTATTAATATATTACACTTGTTAAATACTACCAAAAGACTATATATTCATGTAATAAAATGAAGTTTGTAATATCTATAAAACATCATTGAAGGAGGTTGCTGTCAGCTCCAGTCTGTCATGGTACACCACTGGATTATGTTCTACAGTAGGTGTGATTCTGTGGTTTTGTGTTCACCACATGAGTGTGCATCCCAGTGGAGTATTACATGTTGGGAAACCTATCTTGTCAGATGTAATGGCCTGTGTAACTCCCGTTCCACTTGCTAAAAAAACAGAAGTAGGAGAGCAGAATTATCTGCTGTAAATAAACTTTTTTTTGTAAAATGCTGAGCAAGAATCATCTCAGTGTTCTTTGCGTTCTCTTTATCTTTACACCTTATTTGTGGTGGCGGTAGTGACTCACTCCTTTTTCCTGTTTCACATTTATTTTGAGTTTTTGATGTTTCTTATCTTTTTACATTAGTTTTGTTGCTGCTAGAGAGGAGATTTTTAAGGCCTTCAGGGACTAACACTTCTTCTTGTGCCTTGAAGCTATAGATTTGATGATCAGTTTTTATTGTGTCATTGAGTCAAGGTTCTGCAAATTAACCAAAGTAGTACTGAAGTAGTCAAATCCTCAGAACTGAAATCATTATTCCTCATCCATAAATGTCCTGTTAGATTGAATGTGTCCATTCATTAATACTTCCTGGTCCCAGCTGGGGCTTTTAGCTCAAGAGACCACCCCTGTCTTGGTGTTGTGACTTTTTAGTCTTAACGATAGCTGACATTCTCCTAATTGGTTATGGGAGCTGAGGTTAAAGAGCACCGCAGTGGGTACTCTCCCACTGCTCCCAACGGGGCCAGGTCATCACTCTCATCATCATTTACCTTCCTTCCGGGGTTTCAGCTGCATTGCCTGCAGGTGAATAGCTGCTGGTCTGACTTACAGTAATTAGAATCATTAAAAGGTCTTGCTCATTTGTATTTGTTTATTTATTTAACAAACCATAGTGAAATATTATACTGGGCTCAAATGCACCATGTCCAGTGTATGTGGTCAAGGTCTGTCTGATGGTATGGTGACATCTAGAGGTTGTTACGGGTAATAGTTTTTGAGGCAGCTACCCTCAAGCACCACCCTGATATTTCATGTTTAATTTTGTTAAACTGTACTTTTATATCACCTTATTTTGTGATATTCGCTTGCATGTGTGTGTGTTTAGAGATCCTTAGTGCCTTAACATCAGTAGCCCCTTCATAGTACTTACATCTGAGCCATGATCAGAGTTAAGACGACAAGAACAAGATGTTCTTTACCTGTAAATACCTGCAGCAGAGTTTCCAGTAATACCCCTATCCTCATGGAACCCAACCTATTGCTTGTGTTTATGAAGCATATATGAAAGAAAATGAAGTGTACAGTACATTATTATGTACTTGGTATCATCTGTGAAGGATGTTAAAATGTCATCATCCCATTGCAGCTCACATCTTCTCATATTTGTTTTGTTTCCGCTCTGTTTGTCTGTTTTCCAGGTATCCATTCCTAACACAAGTGCGGCCTGTATGCGTGGGGTGCTGGAGTTCCTCTACTGCGGTCTACTGACACCCTGTCCTGGTCTGGAGCCCATGGAACTTATAGTTCTGGCTAATCGTCTCTGTTTGCCTCGCCTTGTGGCGCTCACAGGTAAAGACTCTCTGCAGTATTAAAACGCCTGTTCACGTGAATGTCTTGAACTGACGGTGTATGTCACAGCGGTTTTTTGTGTTTAATCTAAGCACAAAAAGCCTTAAAAAAAAAAAACACAGCAGAAGACATTATTTGGTCACAAAGTTGAGTTAAATGTCATGGTCAGTGGTGCACAGCGTCAACAAAAAATGTTGACATGATTGTGTATGTTTTATGTCTTCAGAGCAGCATGCTGTGGATGAGCTTCTTCAGTTGGCAGTAAAAGGTGTCGACATTGATGGACAAGTGTTGGCTTACCTGGAACTGGCACAGGTCAGTCCCTGAAACACTACAGCTGTCTTAAATAAACAAACAATTGGGAAAAAAAACAAAAAAAACTCACTAAAGTTATTTAAAGACATATTTTCACATCTATAAAAAGAATTTCCTCTAAACACATGCATATATTTTTCTTAACTTATTCACTGTCTTTTTTCTGTTTACAGTTCCACAATGCTAAGCAGCTATCCACTTGGTGTCTCCATCACATCTGCACTAATTATAATAGCATCTGCCGCAAATTTCCCAAAGACATGAAGGCCATGTCCCCAGGTACTGACACCTCAACATCTTTGGCTCTGCAATGTGAACATTTGGTTTCAACAGTAAAAATAATAAAAAAACAAAAACAAATGCAAGATGGCTTAAGTTTGTTGCCAACATTTGATTGCAGCGAGACAGAAGCAGAACGGTAGCATTTCAAGTTTCATCCTTTCTCGTCTCTTTATTGTACACTTTTGTCTCCCTTTGTAGAAAACCAGAGGCACTTTGAAAAGCAGCGCTGGCCTCCTGTGTGGTTCTTGAAAGAAGAGGACCGCTACCTGCGCTCACAAAAGGAGCGTGAACGCGAGGAGGAGATCTTGCGCAAGCAGCACACCAAACGGGGCTGGTGTTTCTGGAGACACCCGTCTTCTTCTCCGCATGTCTCCTAAGAGTTCCCCTCTCTGACCCATTTATCCTGATGAGGGTCATTCAGAGGAGGCTGATTTTTAATCCATCAGTGGAGAACTGACTCTCAGTACTACTATGCCTGAATGTGAGCATGTTTGAAGGAATGCATGTGAATCTTTATAATTGTGAGTGACTTGAGTGCATTTTGATATGCTTGTGTAACGTGTGGACTGAACTAAAGGGGATGTGTGTGGATGTGTAAATGTACGTATGTTGGTTTTATGAGTGATACTTCCGAGGTGGGTGCTTCCCAAATGCCCTGATCTATAAGAGCTTGCAGCATTTGCAGTGCAGCCCTTTGTCCCCTCCACAAGAGCTCGTCCCTCCACCAGCACTCACAGCATCCCAGCCTTTGAGTGATTGGACTGGGAACAAGGGCTCTCTATCTCTCTCAGTCTCCATCCTTCACACTGACCTTAATGACTATTACACACTGACCACTGCAGCTCCCCATGGGAAGCTTATTTTTGCCTTCACTTTTACACAGACTGTTAGCTTGCACACACAGACCTGTGCTCATGACTCACCCCTCTAAAACCAGCACTGGATTTCCAGGAACTGACACTGACTATGTAATTATTATTATTTTGATATTATTTGACCTTTTGATATATTTTTGCGCCTTCTAGGACACTGTTATCAGGGGAAATGGCACACACAACTCCCAGGATGTGTTAGGAACCTTCATGGTTGGGACTGTTAATCAAGAGCCCAGGTGTGGGTGTAAGGGCAACCTTCAAACTGTTTGTTAGGATGCTCCAGCTAATAGCTATGACCTGATTGTAGCGATTAGACTCCAGTCAAGTCTTGACGTGGTCCTCTGTGTCCATCATCCACCCTTATAACTCCCATACTCCCTTCCAGATTGCATTTAAAAAAACACAAGCTCTGATTAATGACTTGGATTCACCAACTGCACTTCAGAGACATTCAAAGTGACCACTCTATAGCAATGAGGGGGTAAAGAGGGCTAGCCTTACTTGATACCTCTGCCATGGAGGAATGATGGATACAGTTTTTAACGAAGCCGCTTGTAACATCCATGACCACTAGGTTGCGTTGAAGCACCTCAACCAACCTGCCTTTACACCCCTACACCACTAGGGGCAGCACTGCTCAGGGCCCCAGCACTAACTTTCACTCTTAACAGGAGTTTTATCTCTGTGGCTTCTTTGCTCTTGTTTTAATCTTTAGGATCAGCAGTATAACACCAATCATTGGAGAGTGTTAAGAAAAAGCACATGTGCAGTGTTAGTCCAGTAAAAAAAAAAAACATACCTGTTGTTTATCAAAACCAAAGCTGTGATTCTTTTTAATCTCTTTCTTCCTCACTTTCTTCATTTCTACTGCCCTTTTTCCTTTATTTGCAAAAGGTAATGGAGGAAAGAATAGGAAGTGACTTGTAGGAGAAGAACACAGTATATTTGATTCCCTCCTGTTGGTCGTGTTGGTTGGGTTTTTAGTGTAAGGAGAAAAGTGTCACTGCTGGACATTGCCTTCCATTCCTCTTGCTGGAATTGAAAATGGTGCTTAAGATGCAGTAAGACAGTGTCCACATGAACACAGACACACATGCAATTCGATGTTCAAGTGTTTCTTCAGATGTTCAGTGTTTTGCCTGCAACAAATGTGGGAATTGGAATAGATTGCATTTCAATTTGATGCGTAAGAAATATTTAGTTTTCATTCTTCATAGATGCTAACAGTCTATAAGTGATCATAATAGGTCAGTGATATTAAAAGGAGTACAAATATGATTTTACATATAGTGGTTACAACCTGGTAATGGCCTTTGCTGCTGTTGTATTTGATTAAACTACGATCTCTGCTTGTTAACCAGGAAAATAGTGTTACTTCGATTGAATTTGCAGTCGCGAGCGTTTCCTTAAACTGGTTTGATATATAACTACATAGGAGAGCAAATCTGATTTTCTTGTTAAGGGTGCTAATTTCTTTGGGCTTTAGGACTGAATGTGAAAACAAGGCTTTGTGGTGATGAGTTTCTATTAGCACGTTGTTCTATTTGTGGGTTTGTGCCCCTCAGCATTACCCAGCAACTGCAGGAGATAGCTGGATTGTGTGAGACATGTGGCGTGTTCTCCCATTCTCCACGGGAGACGTGTTAAAGTTATTGTCAGCTACAGAAATAGAAGTCAGATAGAATCTCACAAGGCCCGGGTGAGAACTGAGCTGATTCCTCTGTGAATAAAGTGAAAGTGGAGTAAACGTGAACAAGTCTCAAGCCGGCTTAACATGCAACCTACGTGTTTCGGATTTACTCCTGGTATATTAAATTCACCCCAGTGCAGGACTTGAAGAGGAGAGAGTTACATATTCTGTGGCCTCTTTTTAGAAGTGATGGCTGTTAGGTTTGTCTTACTGATGACTTTATGACCCATGAATCCTCTTCTCTTGGTCCATGTGCCTTATAGTTGTACAACTGTAGTCAAACACCTTCACATCAAAGCTGCGGACCGGTTCTGCAGTAGATGACACGATTAATTAATAAAACATAGTATTATAGTTAGTCAAAGGATTATGGTTTTTTCTTTATGTACTCTCAGCCATTATCCTTTTTGAGAGGACTTTTGAGCCAACCTGAGCCATGCCTGTGGAGCACCTTTAGGCCACTGCTGATTTTGCAGGCAGACGGTCTTGACTTAAACTCTTTATAGGTTATAGAACAGTAGGTTGGTGTGATCATATGGCCTTAGATTAGTGTATTTTCTAGACTGGTCATTATTTGGATGTAAACAAACTCACATCATGGTTGGATTTGTCCACTGACCATGTGATTAAGAGGTAGCAATGAATATGACAGGTTGATTCCTGTAGTTTAACTTTAGATCCACTGACTCTTGAGAACATAAAGCTTATTGAGCACTGGCTGGCCTTTGTGCTGAGAGGGTACATTTTTAGAATGTGGTTCATTTGCATGGTGGCCTAACTTTGTCATTATAATGACACTTGGTGTTGGAATGCACTTTCTTCTTTTTTATGTCTATAACTTTACCTGTGCTTAGCGTGAATTGCTCCTTATGTAAGATTGTTTCTAAACCTAATGATTGTAGCATGATATTTCCACTCAAGTCTTTCAACATTTCCCACAGCGTGTTCAGTGTGAGAGATTATAACAGTTTTTTTTTCCAGCTTATTGGTTCAAGTTGACGCTGAATTTTACAGTAGCTATCCCATTTGCTCTGTGACTTTATGCACAAATCAGCTTTACTGAATTAGCTCAGCACAGCTTAAAGTAGCATCGTGAAATACACTTTAAACAATAATGAACTTGTACTTACCTTCAGAAACCTTCTTGAAAAAATATGCAGAGTAATTGTTTCTGCAATAAAGTGTTACATGCTTTTACTATTGTTAATATAGCCAATCAAATGTTTTCTTAAAAAGCTGCCTGCAGGAACTAAACCTGACAAGTATGAAAAGCAACATTTCAATCAAATCTGAATAGAATTATGCACATAATTTAGCAATGACATAAACTGCAAAAAAAGTCAAGAATAATGATCTGGACTGACCTGCATGTAAAGACAAAAGAACTGGGTAAAGCATGATGCATGTTTCTGGGGTTCGACATGGTCCAGACTTTATCTGTGTTGACTTGTTATGCATATTTGTGGGACATTTCTAAGAATGAAATATAGAAAAAGTGAAAATAAATGACATTCTAGGTTTTAAATATATTTACTATTGCGATAATAGCTCAGTTATGGAAATTTCCTGACATTGCTCAGAGTTTTCAAGTACTCTGAAGAACAGAAAACGTTGAGAATTTCTTTGTCTAGTTAGCTCATCCATCACAACATATGTGCAACACTGACCCCTACAGACCAAAGTTATATATAGTCTGTTCAAGTTAGTGTACTTGTCTGCATCATTTAGCTGTTTTCTCATGCACAGTTTACCATCACATATTCCTAATTATTTTTTATTTTCATAGTGGTTTTCATTCTTTTCAGCAGGCCTGACCTTCCTTATTTAACTTGAGGCCTAGTGACTAAGAGGACACCTCGTTGTTTGTCTTCGGTGTCTCTTTTCCTGTGCCTTCAGTGAAATCTCACTCTTTTGGCTCTGTACAGGCACTGCACCTGCAGCCTTCTGGGCTCGAATTAGAGTTGATTAAGCCAAGAAACACACACGTAAGCACAGAAATTAAAGTAGGCAGCTTTCTTTAATGTACAGTAACTTATCGCTTGATTGACTGGTGTTTCTTTAATAATTTTTTAGCAGATATATAGCAGTTACTGGCTATTACAGCGTTATAATGAACTTTCAGTCATAACAGATATGGAGCATGTTCTGTATGGAATATCATCTATGCTTAAACTACGCAACAGATGATGTAACATGAAATCCAACAACCCAGCAGATTTAAAATAATGTTTTCAGTGTTTTGCACTCTTTCAGGTGCCTCTGCACTTACTCTTATGTAGCCTATTACAACTTTGCTTGGTCTTTATAAATAGCACATGTTCAATTTACATATTTTACTTGTCCACTTTCTTGTGGTCTTTTTTTTCTCTCTAAGCCAAGTAACATAACATACCCTATTGCTTCCACTATTTAGCTGTAATGTACCATGTTGCAATCATGTGCTAAGTTGGGGAACAACATCTGTGAAGTACTAGTTGGATTAAAAGCAGAAATTAGCTGTGACAGCTATATGAATTGTGCTTTAACAAAGTAATTATCCAAAGTACAGTACAGTGTTGCAGATTTGATATGACTTTTCCTAGCTGTAATGAACCCCTCACCTTAAAGCTTCTCACCACACTGTATCTACTTACTAAGGTGTTGTATTCATAGGATTGTATGCACAGAGGCCCAGGACAGGGAGAGTGTTTATATACTATAAGTCATGGTGTGTAACCTCTGTAATTTTTAAGTGGATTGTATTGACTGTCTAGTATTATAATGCACTTTTGTTTCTATTGACTCATACAGTATGAGTTTTATTAACATTTACTGCTCATGTTGTGTGTATTACAATAAAAGGCAAAAGAATAGCACACCACACTCAAAACTATTAAGGGCTTTCAAAAAAAATACAACAATCAGAATGTTTTGCTGCTGTTGCAAAAAATGTTTTGAAACTAAAAATTTGTAATATTTTTGAACCACTGTGATTTGTACAAAATTTTGAGAAAATGAGAAAAAAAAAGTTTTGTTTTTTTTTTTCCTTTTTTTGCCATTTCAGTATTTTGATGTTTGACATGGATTTTATTAAAACTCTGTTAATCTTTTGAATTGGTCTCATTTCTTGCTTTTTGCTCCATCCATCCATCCATCCATCCATCCATCCATCCATCCATCCATCCATCCATCCATCCATCCATCCATCCA
>JAPTMW010000029.1:24892221-24902482 GCA_029822955.1 Ostorhinchus angustatus
AGTTCTATGACTGACACACATAATGTATAGAGTACAATTCTTATGTGTGCATGAAAAAATTGCTATACAGTATAACATGCCTGGGTTTTTCCCATTGAGTTAAGGCTATCAGATCAACAACCTTTCAAATAATGGAAAAAGAAAGTCTCTACAAATATGTTTAATCTGTCCGTTCAGCACACAGGAAAAATTACTGAGCCTTTTTCCAGTGTCAAAATATTTTACTCAAAAAGAGTAAATTTAGCTCTATATCCTCCTGAGACCCAGGAAAGTCAAAGTTTTGGCTTTTGTACCTTAAATTATTGTCTTGATTGGAAACAGCATGATCCCGCAGTTTTTTCAGATAGATTTTTTTTAAACTATGGAATGTCCTTTGCAGTGTTTTTTGTTTTGTTTTATTTTTTGTTTTAAATAAAGCTGTGAAACTCTTGTCCCCTACAGAGGACAAAAATGCATTGCTGGATCTCAGGAGGATATTGAGTAAATTTGGCCTATATTGAGTTTGGAGTGGTCTACCCAAAGAGTAACTTTTACTCTTTTTAGAGAGGGACCAAATGTTATCTGAGTGGAGTAAAATCTTTGTTAATTTGAGTACATTTTATTCTCTTACAGTGTTCTGTCCAGATTAATATGTAAATAGGACATCTGCTATGTCTCTGTACTGCAGGAACAACAACAGAGGGAACACGAGGACGATATGAGAGCTCGACTTAGAAGGAGTGAATCCATAGAGAAAGCAGCAGTAAGTAAATGCTACAATACAATAGCGAATGTAGCTTTAAGGACTTACTATTGTCACTGAGTTTTGAAAAACTACTCTCTGAGTCTAAATCTATTAATTTATGACAAATTACCTGTAGGAGGCAGCAGCATTAGTGTCCCAACGCTCCATGAACCCTAGGGAGTTCTTCAGGCAGCTGTCATCATCATCATCACAGAGTCCCACCAGCCCTGGATCGTCTCGCACCGGTGTGTGCTTTGTTTGTGAACTTTAACAGAAAGTATTCCTAACAAATTTACTTGAAGATTCAGACAAGTTCTTTAAAAAAAAAAAAAAAAAAAACACAAAAAAAAGAGAGAGTGAATTGCATTACTTTCAGTTTGATGTCTTTGGTTATGTGCCTCAGCTGCACGATGTATTTTCATCAACTCTGAAATGTTGAAATGTTTTACAACTCTCCAGGCAAACCATTCAGACGATACCAGCGCAGTCTGACAGACACCGCCTTCATCTTCTCTAAGGCTGAAGAGAGCACATCGTCCTCCCCTCGCAGTTCTCCCCTTGTGTCACCCTTTTCCCGTGCCCCTCCCTCTCCTTTCTACCGTACCACATCTCCCCCCACGAGCCCAGATTTCCGTCCTGTCACATCGCCGCAAAGGCCCAGAGCCCCCGTGTCCCCGCCCACATCGCCACTCCGCCCTGCCCCTCCAGCTTTAGCCCTGCCCAGCGTTCCACAAACCAGCGGCCAAGTCAAGGCCGTGTTCGAGCCCAAAGCGCCGTCGCCAACAGAGCCGTCTGCACCTCCAGCCTCCCCGACTCTCTTGGCTTCCTTTTTGCCCAGTTCAGAAAAAAACACTTCCTCTCAGTCACATCCAGAAGCCCTGCCAGCCTCACCCCCAAATTCCCCAGCCCAGCCAGAGCACTCAACTTTCTGCTTTGAGTCTGGTTTAGCTCTGCAGGCTCCAACAGCTCCTCTTCCTGAGAGACCGCAGCCAAACACAGGTAAGACCGCACACCACTCGCAGATACGTCATCATCGTGTTGCTTTTTAAAGTAACCATAAACAACAATATAGCCAATTAGGGTAATGATATATAAAACATATAAAAGATGACATATAAAAAAGCTCATAATACCCTGTTCATTACTCAGTTGTGTTCCAAAGGCATTAAATGTTAAAATCTGGGTTTTAAAATTTTATTACAGGCTAAAGTGACTCGCCAAAACCTACTCAATGCGCTCCAAGTTGTCTAAAGTAGCAAAAGCCAGTATGAATCACTGTGTTGTTATACAGAAACGACACACTATATTTGTACATGCCGTTCCTTAAAATAATCACTTACTCTTTACAATAGAAAATGTACGACGAGAACTTATGAGCTCATGTTTGTGGACATGTTTGACCTGTGGTGGTACATTTATAATGTACGTACTTAAAAAAAAAATCACCAGTTGTGTTTTTAGTGTTTTGTATTGTATAATTTTAAGTTAATACATCTTTTCACAGCTGCCGAGCAGGTCGCAGATATTGGCTACAAAGTGCAGGCTGTGTTGGTGGAAGAGGATGAAGAGGAGGAGACGGAGATACAAGAAGAAGATAAGGAGGAAACACAGCCGCAGCCTTGTGCAGTGAATACGGTAAAAGAAGCAGAGGAGCTGGAAAGTGAGGAGAAGGGAAAGGAGGAGGAGGAGGAGGAGAAGGAGGTCGAACAGGAGCAGGAGAAGAAGGTAGAGGAGGAGGTAGAGGTGGAGGTGGAGGAGGAGGAGGAGCAGCCTGAGGAAGAGGTGGACGAGGAGGCACTGAAACAGGAATCTGAACCTGCAACAGTGGAGGAGCCAGTGGAGTTAGTTCAGGAAGAGGAGGAGGAGGAGGAGGAGGATGAAGCTGAGGCGGTAAATGACCAATCAAAAGACAGTCAGGCCCCTGCTGAGCCTGTCGAACTTCCACAAGAAGATGAAGACGTATCAATCACAGGTAGCTTCGTTATCCACTGATGTTGACATTATACACCGTTTCCTATAAAGTTGGAATAATTTTGTTTTCAGACACATTCCTCTTTTTATTCCTATTTATACACATCAGTAATCACTTTTATTCAGGCGCAATGATCACATACGTGCAATGATCACATACTGAGTCCCAGTTACACTTTATCTATCGAGAATGAATCACATTGTCACCATCATTTCATGAGAAGAAGTAAACATATTTTATTGGAGCTTTATGGGCAGCAGTGTATAAGATGTACAAATTGTAAACGGTATAAACACTGCTTTTGATAAAATGTTGTATGCTGATGAAAGGTTACAATAAAATTTTTATTTCAGATGCCAAAACAATTTGTCAGGAAATCAAACTTGGAACTGTAGATGTGTCAACCCATGTGATCACAAATGGAAACACACAGGAACAGAACGGCACAGGTTTGACAACAAATGGGTTTAATTACACAGTACAAGCCTTACTGCACATTTTAAACACTTGAAAACTACACTGTTGGTGGGAATGTGATGAATGTTTTGTTTTTTTTCTTTTTTTTACGCTGGTGTTCCCTAGAGCACCCTCCGAGTCCATCTGACACTGATCTCAACTCCCTGGAGCCAGTTGTGTGCAATGAACTCCACAGCACAGAGGAGGAGGAGGATGGTGTCACTGAGAATGAAGATCAGCAGATCTCAGAAAATGGACAAGAGGTGCTTCATCTACAAACACCTATTGTAACAACTAAATATTGTAGCTCATTTGTACAAAAAATTTACTAAATCTATAAAAAGCTCAAATTCTATTGGTGAATACTGGGTATCTACTGGTTGGTTTTCTTTTTTTCTTCTCGATTTGATTCATCAATCATATAAAATATATAGTATCAGCAGCTTTGTCATTTGACAGTAAAGCTCATATGAAGGCAGCTCCCATGAAAATAATGTCATAGTAATTTTCCAATTTTCTGCAGCATTTCCTGATTACAGCCTTCCAGTGTCTCCGTTTCCTTCCCACTTACCACTTTACCTCTACTTCCTTTCTATAGGTTTTAGCCGAGCGGCAGATGTGTGTAAGAGCTCTGTATGACTATCAAGCAGGTAAGCTGCCTTTTAGAGGACGACTGTGAAGCATGTGCACATTAAGTGCCTCCACTTACAGTGATTGCACTATGATTAGTGGGTCTTCACCATGTTATCTTGTGGCTCCCATAGAGGACGAATCTGAGATCTCCTTTGAACCTGGTGACATCATCAGGGATGTGGAAACCGTGGACAAAGCCTGGTGGAGGGGATGGAGCAAAGATGGCCGTCAAGGCTTGTTCCCTGCCAATTATGTGGAGACAATATAGACACACATGGAAACACCCATTCACACACTCAGGGAAACCAGCTCCCCTTTACGTTTATGTCTTCACCTTAATCTTCCCACTGAAACTTTGTATTTTCTGTTGTAAGAAGCATTAAGAAAAAAAACAAAAAGCGACTTCCTTTTTTGACATTCTCTGAGAAAAACAAAATATTCTCACAAGTTTGCAGAAATTACCCAGCCTCATTTGTTTTGTACAAAACAGTTGAGACCTTTTCTTGGACCAAAATAACTTATTTTCCCATCGAGATACAGTAGAAATGATGGTGGGAGTGAACAAAAAACAATGACAAATGATCACAAACTTGCTTTTCTTACGAGCAACACAAACAGATTTTTGTAGTGTATAGGCCTTTTTTTGATCCACTCATATAACAAGCATTACGTTCAGCTCACAGTTTGCTTTATGTGTTACATTAAAAAAAAAAGAAAGAAAAAAAAAATCCTGCTCTTGACTGGTATATATGTATTAATCAAGATACATGTATCAGACATCATCTTATTATCATCCCATATTTCCTGAGTTATTTTGCTGCACTGTGTTTGTTATTGGCACTCACAGCTATTTTAATTTACCCACTGAAAACCAGATGAGCAACATCATAACAAGAGATAAACAAACAAGGTAAAAAGGCACTGTACTGATATGTGTATGTCTATCACTTTTAAAGACTGGGTTATATTTTTTCATAAGGTGATGCCGTTTCATTTATCATATGATTAAGTCTTACCGTATTTTTCTTAGATCTTTCAATTTTAAATCATGTTGACACAAATGATCCAACAAAACTATCAAGTTTAATCTCCTGTAATATCCTAATACATTACACTGTATATAAGAATGTATAGAAACATCAAAGACCTTCTCTTTTTCTATACTTGGCCTGAATGTTTGTTTTGTTGTATACTTGTTTGATGGTATGTACGTTTCTTTCTATTTACTCCAAACTTACAAATATACTGCATCTAAAAACACATTTATTAAAAGTTTTGACTCTTTATTTAAAAATGAATGTACGTTCACTTTATTTCTGTTCGTGTATTGTGTCTCAGCTGCCTCTCTGATACATTTATGGACTAAATATCTGGAAATAAGCAAATTCAGTCATTATTTTAAGGGAAGAAATCTTAAAATCTTAGATATTTTACTACTTTTGTGTAGCAGGTGTCCTGTCAGTTGTTAAGTCATCTAAAAAAATGACTTTATTTTACCCCTCCACATTAATGTGAAGTGGTAAGAAAAAAAAAAAGTTCATGAACTGCAGTACTAAACTTACAGCTATAGGTGGAGACATCGTCTTTCCCAGTGTGCCACTAATAACATTGTTGAGAGGGAGCTCACTGAAATGAACGGATTCCTCAGGACAAAAGGCAAAATATTTTGACAGGCAGAGAGGAGGCTCATTGTTACACACATTTTAGAAGTGGGATATCCAGACGTTTCCAAAGCTAAAAATTGCTAATGCTGCTACACCTCAAACAGGATTTTCCTCAAGGGTAATAATGATTGATTAAATATGACATTAATATTTCTTAACCATACACCTTTAATATTTTTGGGGAGGGGGCCCTGGTTATGCTGTTGTCGTGCCAGTTCAATAACAGTGTTTGGCAGCTCTGCGTCTGCTTTGAAATAGAGAGGTAATGTTTGACATGGGTCTCATCCCGCTTGAACTGATGCCTGTTGACAGACTGACTAAATCTATCCAGGAGACTCTTCTGCTGAGGTTATTCCAGAAGGCTAATCGTCAGTGATATGTGTGAAAAGGTGATGAGCCTCTTATGAAATACTAATTGGAATGCGGGCAGAAAACCATGAAAAGCTTAAATGAGGAAGTTGAGAGACAGGGGAAAAAATATAGTTAATTTATAGGAAGGCAGAGAGGGGAAGCTCAGAACACTAACATGTGTAATTTTACATTTGTATATGTAAAAATATAATAAGACAGAATAAGAGATGGGCTAAGACAGAGTGGACATCTGCGTACAAACAGTGTGAAGGCAAATCAGTTTCGACAGTTGTGTCCCCCCTTTGTCCCATTTTGCCACATCCGCGTTCCCATGGTCATCCCCACAACTCAAGTGATCCCTTGTCTCTTAAGATTAAGCAGAGTGATAGAGAAACACCAGCTAATGTGCCACTCAAATTTCCCTTCCCCTTTGTCTGTAGGCTGTTCCTTCTGTGACCCTCGTCAGTAACAAAAACCCTCGACTAGGGTGCTAAACTAGCAGAGACAACCCCCCTCCTCTCCTCCTGACTTTCCCTTTATCTCTTATTTAACTGACAGACCCTATCTGACCGGTGGAGGGCTGACAAGTGTGGGATGGCCGAGGTGAAGTGGCGGTAGGGAAGTGCCACTCATTGTAGTGTTATCAGCACAAAGGCCAATGACAGAACCCTAATCTGACCTGGCTGCTGATGGCTTGTGGCTGATTGGCTGCATTTCTGCTCTGGAGCAAATCCTAGCAACGCCAGTGATGCTCGGAGGAGAGAATAAGTTCGGACACACACAAATGTATGCATGTGGGCACAGATGCGCACAAGTACATGAACACACAGCCACCGACACCCACTATTCTTAGACTCCATTTCGGAAGCAACCTTCTTCTCCTTGCCACTCTTCAACCCCTGCCTGTCATCATCTAACTAATAGTTTGCTGCAACTTTTTGTGATTAATTACATGTTTGGGAGAGGTGTCAGTTTACTGGAGACAAAAATCTTACCGCAGCATTCTTATAACCCTGTGTTCTGACTTCCCTCGCTACTAGAGCTGCGAGCACCTGTGTGCAAGTGAGTGGAAATAGGACTTGTTTTCTTCCTGGCTCACTCTAAAAGCAGCCAAACATGTGAAGGATAGGGTTGCAGTCTCTCTTCGGGGCTTCAAGTTACCTTATACTGTCTTTGTGCTAGAGAGATGCCTGGTTGGATGTTACTCACTCCAACATTTACAGTATCCACAGAGGTGTGCTTTCATGAAGCTTTAGCAGAGCACAGGCATGCAACGCCGCTCTTAAAATAGCTCAAAAGCACCTGTCTTTTCCCTTAAATAAAGAGTGTGAACATCTGTATGTTACTGAGGATACTTACTATGTAAACGGGCTGCATTTTCTTATTGCTTCCTAATTTTTTACAGGGCAGGATTTATTTTTTTTAAAGATTTTATCCAATAGATCAAATATCGCTTAGCAGAAACTCAGACATAGAAACTACTGCACATCTTAGTGGGGAATCAAACCTACAAATGCTGTGCTCATTTTGTTTGCTTTTGAGACAATCTCATTGCTAAATCAGCTTTAGCCTGGTGATAATTCCATCTGGTATAAGTCTTGATTAAACCATTGCTTTTAGACATCTCTCTTGTTCTTGACATTGTCATATTCTCGTTTCCCTTTAAAGATAATCTTCAAAACCGCTCAAGTAGATAACGCCTTAGAAGCTCCTGATGGTTCCAGCCAAGATTTTACTGTCAGCGCAGAAACCGACCCATTAACTTCTGAAGCCCTCTTTGGCAAAGCTCCCTTTCCCCTCCATTGCCATCAAAAAGCTTTTTCCCTCGGCCAGTCCCACACAACCCTAACAATGAGCAAAGGATTAGAACATCTCTCTGTCTTAAAGCAAAAAAGTAAAAATGGGAGAAAAAAAAATCTCTTTTTACCAGTCATTGGTGAAGACCAGTTGGCAGCATTTCCTCCCTGGGATTTTTCCTGACATGATTCCCAAGAGGCGGTTTTTGCTTTTACGATACAATTTCTGTGCCTGCAATCAGCCAACATGTGGCATTGTGATCCAATCACAGGGATTTTTTTCTTCAGTTCGTAAATGGTTAAGTCTTTTGGTCTATTGTGAAGGAATCTTCAAAGTAGTTGGAAACCACAGGGGAATATTGGTAGTTGTTAATTAATGCAACAGACTCTCTACAAATGCTTTATTTTCCTGATTGTAAAGATGAAAACAAAAATCCATGCTTTGAATCTTGCAACAGGCGTGATCAAATCTCTTACCTCATCTTCAAATGGTTATCCTGGACAGTGAAATTCTGTTGTTTCTCTCAAAACCATAAGTGCTTTTTATTAACTCTGCTTTGGTTCCAGAAGAAATATGGTTCTTTCTGTCTAAGGTTTATTGGATTTTGGTTCATACCAATCATTTATGTTTCCATTCAGTAAATTGATGTTAAATGTGTTTTACTAAAATAATCTTTTCTGGGCTTTATGACTAATATCGAAATTGAAAGAAATTGGACACATGACAGGCAGTGGTAACCACTGAAAGGCAACTGCAGGAGAATTGGCCAAGATCAATGATGGATAAAAGAGCTTAATCTGTAGATTATCTAAATTGCTTTCAATCTAGTAAATGACTTTAAATGTTTTGGATAGATTTTTTCATATTCTTTAATAACATGCAATAGAAAACATCAAGAGCTGAGAAAAATGTTGTCAAAATAAGCCATGACTCTAAGTTTCAGGTTTCAAAAATGTCATCAGTGGACATGAAAATGTGTAGGTAAGTCACAGGAGGTTGGGGTGAGCTGTCTCATACCCTAAAGACCGGTGTGGACGAAAGCCCCCGTGCCCCGGTGACTCACACACTAATGTGCTCTGGGTTTCACTCACACACACACACACACACACGCGCACACACACACACACACACTGCCTGTGGCTCCACAATCACTGCCAGATGCTGTGACTTTCTCTCAGACAATTCATTTCACAAGTATCTCTGAAGGAGTAATGCCGATGGTGGCATTTGAGGGAGACAAATGTACATAAGCATGTGTGTATTTGTGAGTGATGAGAATATGCCGGCAGTGCGTGAAAAGGACACATATGAGATCGGATAGAGTTGAGTCTAATTCACAGCCTGGCCTGAGGACACCAAGCAAGATAATGTGTGACATCTTTTCTCACACCATTTAGGCTAAGCCCGTGGGGACACATTGTTTATTTCTTGGCTGAACAACATGATTTCAGGCATAAAGTGTGGTTTTAAAACACAGAACATGACAAGGGCAAGGAGTAAATCATACATGTTTTTTTTTAGATTAATGTACTGCAAGTAAAAATTGTATTTACTTAACCAGTTCTCATTTCCCCCCTTGTTTTAAGACATACAAAATGACCTCGTGCTTCACATGCTTCTCCAGTGATTGTGATGTTAACCGTACAGATTTATAGTGGATGAAACACCCAGAGCCAGCCCTTGGCAGCCCAGGCACGGTTCCTGCCCCAGGGGAGGGGGATGATGGAGAGCAAACAGCTAATAATTAATACCATGATTACACAGGCTGCAACAACACAGGGAGACAAACCTTCACACACCCTGGCAGGGACCTGACGCAGACTGATAGCACAGATGCATGCAAGCACACACACAGATGCACAAATATACAGATAAAGACATGGATGCACTATGTCTGTCACACACACACATTGTGTTTCCATTTACGGGACATTACATTGGCTTATATTAATGTCCTGGAGATTTAAACGAACCACAACATTCCTAACCTTATTTTATATTATTAAAGGGGACATACATTTTGTCCCCATAAGAGATTTTGTTCCCATTAGAGAGAAGAGTCTCCAAACATGATGAAATATATCCTCACCACTGTTGTGCTGAAAATGAGAAAACCGTTACAGTTAGTAGTTATGTCTCTCAAAAGTCATTGAATCAGTAAATCAATATCTGTTCATAAAAGTAAGTCGTTTCAAGGAGAAGTATCTTTTATGTTACTGTTAGATGAATGAAAAATAATAGCTATGTCTTTAGTGTAAAAACACAAACATTTCTTGAACTGTCAGCCACTGTGCAGGTTCATTTAATGCTGATGGACTGTTGATTAACTCATTCATTGCAAAACCACAAGTTTGGACCACATCAAATCATAAATATGAAATAAATGGAACAGATTGACCTCATTTGTCCATAAAGTAAATGTCACATGGTGGCACATACATGCACACAAATACAGAGCAATAAAATGAATACTAAAGCTTTGAGCAAGTCTTTGTTCATCTGTGAACTGATAATTAAAGTAAAAAAAACAAAACAAAAGAAACAGTTGTGTTTGGATTTTATCAGGTCTGTGTAACTGTGTGTAACTACCTTCTATTCTATTCTATTCTATTCTATTCTATTCTATTCTATTCTATTCTATTCTATTCTATTCTATTCTATTCT
>JAPTMW010000029.1:25175503-25190005 GCA_029822955.1 Ostorhinchus angustatus
ATTTCACAGACAATAAAGTTTACGATCCTGCTCAAATGTTCATATTCTATTAGTT
This sequence comes from Ostorhinchus angustatus, assembly GCA_029822955.1. NCBI lineage: Eukaryota > Metazoa > Chordata > Actinopteri > Kurtiformes > Apogonidae > Ostorhinchus > Ostorhinchus angustatus. The sequence continues at coordinate 25,175,559 of JAPTMW010000029.1, forward strand.
GTGAAGTGAACAGTCCCTGAATTCGTTTCAGCTGCACTGCATCAACATGGTGAGTATCAACGAGCACCTGAGCATAGCGGTTTCCATGGATGCTCACACTTCACTGATAAAACATCATCCGGTACTATTAAATATGTTGTGATAATCTGCCGTCACTTTGGCGATCTGTTTTGTTTTTAGCATTATCTTATCATCTTTGACGCCTAATCTTAGCTCCCTGGCCAGTGCACTGTATTGTAGCCGGCTAACTGTTAGCTAGTAGCTAAATGAACGCTCACTGCATTTTTGTGATGTATTAAGTATTTACTGTTTATAGTGGTTATTGACCTTCAACTAATGTTTGGTGATACTGATATTAGATAATGTGACGCAAGTGTAATGCTGTGGCAGCTCAAATTAAACTTGCTAAGTTAGCAGTTAGCATGCCATTCAGATAGCAGTAGGATACCTTTGGGAAAAGTCAAGGTGTGTTCACCTATTTGATCTACTCAGTTTGACCTCAGGATGCCCTCAGAGAACCCGATAAATCAAATTAGCATAAATATACAAATGGATTCACTTCCCTTTGTTTCTGTTCATTACTGTTAGCATTTGTTTGAATATTATGATAATTATCATCTTTTTGAAACTGAAGGGGAATTAAGTGAACTTCCTGAGGGAAATAGACCATAGATTTATATTCCTTGTTATGCTGTTTTATGTAATGATAATGTCATACTTGCCTTTTATTGTAATGTTTCCCCAAATAGTTAAAAAGTACCAATGCTCTTTCAAAGTTTTTTTTCCCCCACAAAAAACCCCCACTTCTGATCACTAGTCTCCATGCACAGTAGTTCACATTTGGTGCAGCTAATTTTCACTAAGTAGTGAAGGTTTGATAATCTACGGAAAATTAACTCTGATTTTAGAGTTTGTCTTTTCCATCTCTTTTTGTTATGTACTTAGTATTATTGAGGTCAGTTAAAATGTGTTATTACCCACATTGTAACAGTCAAAAGGGAAGAGTTGAATAAGTATCTCCAACAGTTGCAATGTCTGCCAGATATTAAAATGTGTACTTTTCTTGCACAACAGTTAGTTGTGTACTTTTACACCTATATATGCAGATGTAGTCAACATGAATGAAATATTGGAGGCAAGGGTCAGTATGAGGTTTTGCTGCTTTAAAGTTAGATTCATGGCCAAACTAATAGTTATATACTTGTGCTCTTATGGGTGGTGGGTTATCGCTGCAGCTCCTACTCTCCAACCCCCACAGATTTCATTTGGTTGTTGTGTGGAGGGGGTCAAGCCGACTGGGCAAGATAAGGGAGTCCATGCTGGCTCAATTTCCCTCAGGCATGAGATCCTTTCAGGTTCCCCACAGAGAGTGGTCAGCATCCACCAAAACTGAGGATATGTGCTTTTGACCTATATAACATGACCACTACTGACACAGTGAAAAGTCAGAGAGGTTATCTTTGGCCATGTGTCACATCGAAGCGTATGTAATTGACAACTTAATGGCACCTGCTTCTCCCTCCTGTGACTCTAGAAGAGGTATTGACTTTGGGTTTTGACTCTCACCCCATGCTGTGTGACACTGGGGATCCCCATGACCAATCCAAAATTTAGGTCTACTGTATAAATGCGTACAGCTCCCTGCACTCTCCTGTCTCTTCATACCCCAAACTGTACTGACTCAGACCCATATTTAACTACTATTGTGAGCAGCATTCATGTTTAGTTTTTTTTTTTTTTTAATTTTTATTACAAGTCAGTATATATTAGTCAGTCAAGCTAAAGATTATTACTCTAAAATATGTTAAAGCAGCTCTACCATATAAACTACATATATTTAGTTTTAGAGACCTTCTGAAGGCTGAACTAAGAAAAGAGTTGAGACTATAAATTTTCAGAAGAATGTTGTGTGTCTGAGTGAGAACATCATGACCCAATACTATTAATATCAGTAGACTGTGCATATCGGTCGAGTCATTAGTTTCCTTTTTGTAAATCTAGCAGATTTTCAAGTAATTGACAGTTGTCATAATGTCAACCACAGAATCATATTTTCATCATTGTTGATATAAATATTTGTGATGAATACATCACATGGACATGTGTGTGAATGACACATGCTATTCATTAACATTCAAACTTATCAAGTGTAGCCTTGTGTACGTGAGATACACATTCACAAAGTTTGGTCAATCAGATAAAGCCCCAGCTATCTGTCACTTACCCTGGAGTTAACTGGTGGCACCTACATAGTTAGTTTATTTATTTATCACAAGTCATATTGTTAATCACAGTATTGAACAATGTTATCTCAAATTATATTTTCTTATGTGTAGTATATAGTTTATATGAAATGCGCATGGGGGAAGGCACTTGATTGCATTTCCTGTTTTTTTTTTGTTTTTTTTTAACCTCTGCACACATACAACAAAATAGAAGTGTATTTAAAAGACCAAAAGGTACATGGTAAGCACAGGCATAACTGCTAAAGTATAGTTTTCTGTTCTGGGTCAGACTTTTCATTCTAAACTCACATCCATGCAACAGAAATAATCCCTCATTTATTCATGAACTCTTTGTGATGTTTTGGACTTTTGTGGCTCGTCTTCTGTTTAGACCCATTCTATGTCATACAAATGTACCGTCTGCATATGTGCCACGTGGACAAACAGAGTCCAGCTGACAAAAGTATCACAGTCGAGGCTCTGGATTGTGATGGAATAGAATAAATGCCAGAGAATAATAAGAAACAGTAGATATGCTTCTGTCACACATGTTGTATCGTGCAGTATCAATCACTCCTTTAAGCCGAGTTTTATTAAAATTTTGCTGCATTAATTCACCATTTTACATAAAGCTAGTTTCTTAATGAATCAATACATCTCAGTTATACAAAAAATGCATTAAACAAAGAGAACCTCGGAATAGCAGATAGTTATTATGGCATTAGTCTGTCGATGTAATGGAACTTTGATTAGTCCAATATTATTGATGTACACTGTGGTTAATTGATTTTGCAATCTACATGGTATGTACTACTGAGAGACTGATTAATTGGTCGGCTAACTAATTGCCATTTGGAGATAACTGGCACCAGCTCATTCTTTCACAAGGCTTGTAATCGAAAACATAAATGCGGACACATGCAGTGCAAACACTTGTAAGTGTGGCTGCAGCGGAGCCATATTATTACTCTCCATTTCGGTATGTAACATAAGTGCACTGCAGACATTTACTTCAGAATCGGAATACTCTGGGAGTAATAAAGTATTCTGATTCAAAAAAACAAAGACAACACTTTAGTGTCCCAGGGAGTGATAGTGCCATTACATATCGGGTGTCTTGTGCTCTGTTTTCTATATAATCTGCTTCAGGATGATACTGGCCATCAAAAACCTGTTGCGATCAACTGGTAGCATGTGTCGTCACTAAAGCTACCATAAAAGTACAGGCCTGGCCAAGCAAGTAACGGAGTGAGAAAGCACTGTGCAGCAATACTAATCGTTCCATATCTGTTTTTAAAAATTAATTTAGCAGCAACCATAATAGCTCATGTTGTAGGTCTAAGCAAGTACTTTAACATGCCATTGAGGAATAACAACCATATATTTAATAAAAACATGACTTTATCATCACTGACAAAGTAACAGAGTGAGGAAAAATATACAGCAGATATTCAAGGTTTGGAAAAAATGCCAAAAAGTGCTGTTCCTCAAGGAAAGGACAAATATTTAACACGCCACACTTTTCTAACTATATGAGAGTACATCATATCCAAAAATGAAACTGATATCATTGTCATTTTAGTTTTAAATGGCATTAATTCATGTAAACAGAGTGAGAATCCAAAAACTGACAGAGTGAGGTGTTTGTTCTGTGTGACGCACCAGAGGAATAATCAAACATTTTATTAAGATACTGATCAAATTATCTCTCTTACTATAGTTAATACACATCATCCTGCTGTTTTCTATAATAGCATCATCAATAGCAATAGCATCATCAAATCATTGTATTTGATTATTATGAAATGTAAGATTAGACACAGGTGTATATTTTGAACATAATTATTTACACATTGCTTTTTACATTCTGAATTAATGCTGTATACATTCATTTACAACCTTTACTGTTTTTAATTTACACTGTATTCTCATATATTTTCTTATATATCCAATTGTAATTCAGGTACAAATTAAATAAACGCAGTTTTAGAAACTAGAGTTATGTGTCTTTCATGCTGAGTAATCAAAAGTATTGTTTTAGAGAAAAAAAATAAATTGACCCTGATGTTCACTTTCGCCTTTCCAGGCCCCTACACAGCCTATAATCTGATGGAATAGGATGTTGTATATTGAAAACATGAAGGACATTAGGTGATGAGCTCACATGTGTAGACTCAACTAGTGCCAGCCCAGGTGTCAGTCCAGACTTAAAGCTGCTGTTGGAGAAGCAGAAACTGTTTTTTTGGGGATTAGTTTGCTAATTGGTTCTTTCTGCTTGAGTGTGTGCAGGGACAGATACCAATGATTCCTACTGATAGTTAAAGTGATAGGCCAACCCACAGACCTTTTCCTACAGTGAGTGGATAAAAGCGCAGCATGATGGGAATGATTCTAACCTCTTAAGCCTAAGTGAATATTGATCTAAGTGTGCCAGTTTGATATTGAGCTCCTTACGTTGCTGAATCTTTAGGTACCTTGCACAGGACTGCTGCCTGTCCAATTTAATGGGCACACTGAGGTTCGTGAGGTGTACTTTCAAATACTGATCATAGCACACTTGATAGTAATTATACATGTATTGCAGTAGTTGTTGGTTAATTAATCAAGTATCTACAATTGCGCTTAATGAAGAGCTGCGGTATGTAATGTGACAGTTATTAAATTTAATATATATATATAATATATAATATATATATAATTTATTTTAGGGCAGTGTATGGCTGGATGTAGCCTATATAGAATACAATAAAATGGACACATGCCTATACTTTGCGTGCATCACAGTCAAATGAGTTTGTCCCGTTTGAGCTCTGCCTTTTTTTAGCATTATTTTATTTATTTATTTTTTACAAATTTGATGATTTATTTGGGGTGGGTCACAGTTCTATAAGAGAGGACAGAATTCTTTGTAACTGACAGGTCACTTTTCCATGGGAGGGGTCACTTTTCTATCTGACACCGGCATCACCCAATACAGTCCATTGATTGGGTGATAGAAAAACTAGAAAAATATCACGTCTTGTTGCTGGTTTTCCTCCGTTGTTGTTACTTGTGTCAAGTTCATTGTCGTCACACCAGGTATTTGGCATAAACTCCGCCTACTAAGTGAGGGCATGGTTTGCAGTGGAAACATCCCGCTGGCCAGGCTTTACCATTCCAAACCATACCGTACTCTACCAACCTGAACTGTACCACTCAAGGGAAACTCTCTATTGGCTCAGCTTTCTGAGCCTTGAGCTGTTTTGCTTATATCCATCTTCCTCAAAATATATACTTGTTTTTATTCCTTTTTTTTGTGGTTCACAACCACAAATCACTTGTAACCCATCTGTATTCTCTAGTCTTTAAAAGGTCATGTATGGATTGTGTGTAAACTAGTCTCTGTTTTATATTGTATTCGCATATGTCAGTCAGGTCAAATCTGCAGAGTGTGTTTGATTAACAGCTTTGTGCAATGTCTAATTACTATTTCAATGTCATTTACGACCCCACTTCCTTCACATCCACAGGGCGTGATCGGTGTGCAGCTGGTGGTTACCATGGTAATGGCCAGTGTAATTCAAAAAATCATACCTCATTATTCCTTCGCAAGATGGCTACTTTGCAGTGGCAGGTAAGGTGGAGCCCAGTGTGTGCTTTTGTGTGACCATTTCTGAGAGTGCTGCAGTTCAGTTTACTGTACTTGCTTTCTGAGACTTTATCAACAATGGAGATCAAACTGTTTATTCAAATAGCAGAATGTTCAAAATGTGCCGGATGGAAGATGAAAAAGAATCATTAAATTATGCTGCACAGACCAAAGGGCATCAAAATATTGGGCTGACCCGAGAGGATGGTGCATAAAAATAAAGTGCACGCCTCATTTCCTCTAATTAGTGCCACATATGTTTTTCAGTAAACAGATTCTTGGAACACGCTTAATAATTAATAAATTTTTTTTCTTTTCGGGGCACTGTTGAAACATTTCTTGAAAACTTTTGCCCTAAGCGAGGGGCTTGGAGCATCCCCGCAGAATATTTTGTAATTAATTTTCCATAATAAATAGATGTACAAGGGAAAACAAGCTGTGCTCCTTGTATCCTCCTCTACCACACAGAGGGCTTCTCAAGACACTCTGACAAGAGGGTTTCTAAACAAAGTTAAAGAGGTTGAATAGAATGTTAGTCTTCAAAAGGATGCTCTTAAATTAGCTCTTATATCCAGCTTGGTCCTTAAGGACTAATAACCTTGCTCTTATAAAGCCTTTCTCTGCTTTTTAAATGTGTTAGAGTCGCTAATGTAAAGCAACTCTTTGGGAAATGTTTGTGTATGTGTCTGTGTAAGAGTTAATCATAAATCTCCAAGCTCTTTTTGATGCTTTGAGTCGAGTTGAAAGAATCGAGACTTGATCCCACTGCTTTCAAAGGCATTTAATGTGATTTTGGTGTTTATTCTGTTAAGCGGCTGTGTAAAAGCAATTTTAGCTTTGAACACAAAAAGCAAGTATATGTACACGTCCCTTGTTTAAACCGTAATCACTTAACCTAATGCAGTTCTCAAAACCAATTGTTTTGTTCTCGAGGTTGTAAAAAAATGCAAAGAATTTGGTAGTATTACAGGAAATCTTGAGCTGTTGGTTTATCTTTCTCTCTTCCTCCTCTGCCCATGATTCCACATCTCTCTGCTTTTCTTTGTTCACAGTCTGCGGTGGTATCAGCACCCTACAGAAGATGAGTTGAGGAGCTTAGCAGGGAAACAAAAAGGACAGAAGAGGAAAGACAGGTAGGTAGTAAGGGAGGGGTACCGGGTGAGGAGGGGGGGCGGCGGCGATGGTGGCGGTGGGATGAAGAAGGACTATTGTTTGGGGGTTGGGAAAATGCAGTGGCACAGAGGAGGCACCTCTTTCATCAGAGAGGAAAGAAAAGATGAGAAGCAGGCGTTGGAGATGGATGGAGACCACAGGCATGTCAGCCAAGAGATGAAGCTGATGTGTTTATGTGGCTCATTTAAGGCCTGTTTGAAGTAAGGAGACAGAAGCCTGTTTTTGTTGTTTTGCTCCTTTACGGCTCTTCATTGGGGCTCAGAGAAACTCGGCTTAGAAGTGGCCCTGTCTTGCGGATGTGAGGAAAGTTTGTCCTGCTTTTTTGGAGCCATTGCTATTTAGGCTATTTTAGGGGATGACAGTTTAAAAGGATTGCATCCATTCTGAAATCAAAGTTTCCCAACAGCATTATATCTTCAAAGTGGTCAGATGTCAAGCTTTGATTGTGGAAGATGATTTTCCTGCAAGACTACTTTGCAATTCAAAAAGCAACTATCCAATTTTTTTTTTTTTGAGGGCTGCAGGTGGACGTTTGAACCATATGTTGAACACATGAATTTAGTGCTTTTTCCTTTGTCCTTTTTAAAAAGCGATTTTAAATTGAAGTCACAACTGAAAGTAATCCTTACTCTTCCACATGGCGTCGAACTCCTAACGCTATGGTTTTGTACCACAGTCCTTTCTCTGACCCTGTATGAGGCAGGTCAAGTCTCTCCAGCGCCACATGTTCAGTAATCCCTCGAAGAAAAAGATGGACCACTGTCCTTTTGCCTGCTCATGCCATGCAGCTCCGTTCCTTTTGTTAACAGTCTGACTCCCTCAGTAAGGGGTGAAGCTGAGCCCCTTTTTCTCCTGTCAGGTGCCTCAAAGATGAAATCTGTCCAGGGCATGTTTGGCCCTAGAGTCTTACAGTGGTATTGTGCTGTGAATCCAGCGCACACACAGGGCTGAACAAACAAAGCCCAGAAACTAAGGAGGCCCACCAGACTGTTCCTCCAGCCTAAAGAACAGCCCTCCATTCGCCTGCTGTTAGTGGTTTAGCGCTGCCTGTGTCCTTCCCCCTTTGGTCACAGAACAGTCCTGTTGTTGTAGAATAAGTAGGAAAGGTAATTTTTAAAAATTTCCCAAGCATACAACTCTTGCCCAAATAATCTGCAGTGGTGTAAAAGTAGTAATTCTAACAGTATGTTATTGGCACAAATGGTCTCATACACCCCTATTCTCTGCTTTGGTATAAAAGCTCAGACTACCCTATTGTTAAACCAAAATAACCTTAACTTACAGCGCCTTTTTACCTTAAAACTTTAATATGTAACATTTCTACATTGAGAAAAAAAAAAAAATGATAAGGCCTTCGTTATGTTTTGTTGGCTTGCATTGGCATTATATCAAATATGTTAAAATTAGAATTGTTAAAAAAGTTGATATATTGTGTAGCTTTTTCATTAGAATGAAAGGATATAATGTGAATGTACTTTACTATTTTTTTTATATAATGTGATGGTAACTTTAGGGTCCGATCAAGTGAAAGTGAACATTAACATGAAAAAGTAAATCTGCACACATCAGTTATTAAGTGGGCTCATTTTTTAGCTACAGATCTCTATTTTATATTTCCACAGTACAGGAGAAGTTCCGAACTTTCTGCTAGGCTGCATTAAATCAACAAAAAGACATGCAAAAGGCTGTCTACTACTATGAGAAATTACAATTCTGAATGATTAGGTCTGTGAATTCATACACTGGTCACATTTAAAGCTGCGTATGACTTTCGTTACAAATTTTTCAGCAAATCTGTAAAACCCGAATCATAGCCTAAGTATCACGAATCCGTAAGTCTTTCCATGATTACACACCTGAATCTGTGCCCTCACGGTGAAGTTTGTGGGAATCAGAGCTCCACGCAGCCGCGTTATGGCCACAGCGGCAACAAACACGGAAACGGCTTCGTTGCCTCTTGCTTCTGCAGCTGCGTGGAGTTTCACTTCCCACAATGCACGTCACGACAAATGTCCGAAAATGCCTGAGTGACCTACTGGCTCTGTTTGTAAGCAAATGGATTGTTTATGGTGGAGTACACTTCGAAATTGTTCACCGTGAGGGAAAAGATTCAGGAACGTAATCACGGAAAGACTTACGGATTCGTGATACTTAGGCTATGACTCCGGTTTTACAGATTTGATGAAAAATTTGTGACGAAAAGTCATATGCAGCTTTAAAAAGAGTATCTGTGAACTGTTACTGAGAAATTACTCTTTATTTGTAATTTGCCTATATCAGTATGGACCACCACAAGTTGTAAATAACACTGTGCTGGTATTAAATAAAGCATTGGGATTCTATCTGGCTGGTTGTTTTAAAAAATAAGTCAACATTTTGGGTGATGCATACAGTGGTAAAGCATCATCCATGTGTTACCACATTCTCATGTCAATAAAACAGAGATTTTAAAATATTTTACTCCAAAATTTATATTTAGCTTAGTTGAACATAATATCTAAAAGGTGTTGTCCTATTTGATTTCAATTTCTGTCGAGTTTTGAATGTTTGCGTGAAGCTTAAAAAGCTGATCTCCTTTCAAGCTTTCAAGTCCACGTGTTACTGAGCAATAATTTGATATTTTTCACCTAAAAATTTTATCTTCCCAAATTTAGTTATACATAATGTTAAAGTGTTTACAAATACCTACTGAAATATGTAAAATACATGCATATATGGTAAGTTACGCTGCTTACATGACAGAGGCTGTTGAACACCAAATGTGTCCACGTGTTACTGCTTGATCGGACCCTTTAGTCTACAAACAGGATTCCTGCTCAGATGTTCTGGCACAATGGTGGGAAAAGGAGTCCCATCATCTGCATGTTTGATTATTTCTTTGCTTGAAAGGACATAATACATTTACATTACACTTAACCTTGCTTTAGATGCCTGGTGGTAGTTTGTATTCTTTTTTTTTTCCTCTTACCTGCACCTCATTTGTTCTGTCTTCTTTGTCCTAGGAAGTACAATGGTCACATAGACAACAATAAGCCACTAACAGTCCCCAAGGACATAGACTTGCAGCTGGAGACGAAATGCATCACAGAAGTGGACACATTAGGTATAAATGTGTTTGATATGTGTCTGTTAAAGAAAGGTTCGAGCAGATCGTTCACTCAAACGCTCTTATGTGTGTATGTGTAGTGCCTTACATGTTTTATTGAGTATTTGGGTTTAATTATTCCCTTTTGTGTTCCCAGCATTGCACTACTTCCCAGAGTTTCAGTGGTTGGTGGATTTCACAGTGGCTGCAACTGTGGTCTATCTAATAACAGAACTCTACTACAGTGTGGCTCAGCCCTCAGGAGAGATGAACATCAGTGTGGTCTGGTGCCTGCTTGTGCTCGCCTTTGTCGTGTATCCTTACACCAGTCGGCTTTTGCATCATGGTTAGCCCGTTTTTATCAGACATTCCCTTTTTTTTTTTTTTTTTTTTTTTATCAACACTGTACTGCACTTTAAATTGGTATTGTATCTTTGCTGTGCATCACATCTGTGTGTACTATAGGTTGTTTGTATTTCTCCCTGAACAAACCTGCTTTATTAAGTGGAAGTGTTTATTAATTCAAGGCAAATATACTGTATGTATGTAGTGTTTTGCTTGTAACTGCATTAGATCTGAAGCTGCAGTATAAGGCTTTTCCTCTGCATTGGCCTTCTGAAATCTTAACCACCATCCTATATACTGTATGCCATTTATAAACATCTTTTTGTCTATAAGAGGGGCCAGGTCATTCCAGCTTGATTGTACAGATGCAGCACTAGCTGTTAGGGGCTATAAAATGACTGCTAAAGCCCCTACTGGCTTTACTGCCTGCTCCTTTATGCTCCACGGCTACCTGCTATTTTGCTACGCTGAATGATGGTTAAATAATATGCATTATCCTTGCCACCAACCACAGAGATCAATCTTTCCAGTCCTTCTGGTCGGGCCCAGCTCACCACGGTCAGATGGTGTGTCATTTCCTGCCTACACTGAAGATTGGAGTCCCACTTTTCACAGACCAACAGACCAATAGGCTTAGGGAAAAGGACAGACTAGGGAGCAGATGAAATGGGACTAGCTAGATGAAGACGAGGAGATACTATATATGTGTTAATGGGACACTTGATTTCAGTTTTCTTCTGTCACCTCTGATGATACGTTTAAGACCTGGAGAACAGAGCTGGTGCTCTGATAACACTTACAGATGACACTGGCCCTTCAAGGCAAAATCAGCCTCACATGACTGTCCAGTGATTTTTTTTTTTACTAAACTTATAAATGCGTGATATGAGTACTCACATGTTAAGCTTGTGTAACTCACATGTTTAACAACACATTCATGTTACATATTGAAAGACGCCTACACTGTAATAAGCCAGAGCTGTTTTGTTTTTTCTTTTTTCTTCCTCCCTTTCTGCTCAACACTGGTTTGAACCTGTCCAGTTAGTGGTTATGTTGCCATTTTCTCACTAGTCAATAAGGGTTGAAAGAACAAAGAAGACTTGGATGGAATGAAAGAGAGTGGAAAAATTGGCACACTGTCACCTGAAATCTAGCAGAAACAGGGAGCTTCATCTCCATGGACACCAGAGTTCTGTTCTGAAACATGTTCTGTCATTTGCCATGTGATCGTCAAAGGGACGGTGTTAAGTACTGTTACATCAGTGGCATGCACTTACCCACACAAACTGTGCATCTGCAATGTACAGCAGCAGCACTGTAGTATTATTATAATTATTAGTGGTAATATTATTAATAGTATTATGAGGTGTAGCCATTTAACACTGTCTGCAAACATGCATTAGCTGCTGGTGATATTTGTTGGCACTGCTTCACTTGATTGCTGACACTTTTTCCTGTTTACCTTGAATCTGTCAAAGGCATTGAAAGTGTATCAGCAGGGCTGTTTGGGTGTGCTTTATACACCAGTCTGAGTGTGCTTCAAGAGTTTTTTCCTTGACTCTGTCCTTACAGTAAGACCCTTTTCTCTCTAACGGCGCACTACTTTAAGCTGGAGGAAGGAGGCGAGCGCTCACTCTGCATTACTTTTGCTTTCTTTTTTTTTGTCAAAGCCATGGCCATTCTCATAGTCACTGAAAACTACCTGGAGTTCGGTCTGGAGACTGGTGAGTGTCATTCCCCATTACCCATCAGCTGACTCGCTAATGGTAACCTAATTGTATTGTTTTTCGCTGTCGAGGATCGGTCACCTTTGGAACATTTCTTCATTTGTAGGTTTTGCAAACTTCTCTGACAGTGCTCTACACTTTCTGGAGCACCAGGGCTTAGAGTCCCAGTAAGTTCAGTATCAGTATTCTCACAGTATCGTTTTATTTTGTTTTCTCTGACTTCATGAATTCTTAATGATGCATGAAACTACTGTAGTATCTCACTATGTTTCTTCCTTCACAGGGGTCCCATATCCAAACTCACCTTCAAACTGATCCTGGCTCTGCTCTGCTCCCTGATTGGAGCATTTCTAACGTTCCCTGGTCTGCGATTGGCCCAGATGCACCTAGATGCACTCAATCTGACCACAGCCAAATTTACACAGTGAGTTCTCTGAAATTATCGTCTTCACATTTGGCTCTGCTCATGTATTTTTCATTGAATATATTTGATATCTCACTTATTCTTTATAATTGCGTGGAGGAGGTGGAAAGTCAAGGTAGTTTTGTTGAAACATATTCACAATTTGTTATATCATGTTTGGGGTGTTTTTTTTACACTTGAATTAATACACATTGTGCTCAAATATGCCACAAATGCCGAGCTGAAATAATACTATCCGATGTGACCATGGAGTACTGTGAGTCCTTAGTCTACTGCAGTTGCACTTGTCTCCGACTACTCAGTGTGTGTGTCACATACGAAACAGCACCCTGTGAGTCAGATGAAGACGGCACATTTCTATTTCTGAACTCACTGGGTGGCATGTCTACGACCATGATAGGGGGTACAGAGCAGGGAGCACGTCACATCCAGATAATCCACTTTGGCATAGCAGACTCTCCAAAATGGCTTCCTCTTCCTTTTCCCTCGTGACTGCCTTGAGCTTACATTCTCAGACCCTGTCACTAACAGGGATTATCTTCAAGCCTTCCAAATCTATGCTTTGGATATCTCCTCACCCATTACCGAGGACATCGTGGTGATAATATGAACCTTGTTTTTTTACAATATCAAACTAAAATGCAGCGCACAAAACAAAGATGCCCTTTTTCCAAATGCATATACTTAGAAGATGAATGGGAACAATTCTAACTATATCACATAAGTGCTTATTTTACTGGTTTAACTTCTTTATATATAGTTTGATTTATAGAGAAATGTGATCTGTCATTCTGTACTCACCGTCGTTACAAGTTTACTTAATGGAGCAAATGTTCTCTTTTTCTTCTGGATTTCTGTAGGACTCTGCTTCATATCAACTTCCTGTCACCTCTTATCATGGTCCTGCTCTGGGTGAAGCCCATTACCAAGGACTACATAATGAACCCCACTCTGGGAAAGGAGAGTGTGCCTTTGTAAGTAATAGTCTCGCGCTTGTCATTTCTTTTGTAGGAAAAGTAAAAGTATTAGTTACAGAAAAGTTTACTTTCATTTCTGTCTATTAATTCTGCTCAATGTGCAGAGACAGTGACCTGAGAGGTAAAATGGAAATCCATCCAAACGATGGAACAGATGCTTTGATGTGTAAAGTAAACTTGTCATCCCTACATCATCTCTGTCATCTCTCTTCATTCATATCAGGATGACTGAGCAGACGTATGATACATTACGGTTATGGGCCATCATACTGCTGTGTGTACTCCGGCTCGCTATGATGCGACAACATTTGCAGGCCTACCTCAACCTAGCCCAGAAGGGTGTGGACCAGATGAAGAAGGAGGCGGGACGCATAAGTACCGTTGAACTGCAGAAGATGGTAAATGAAATAAGAATTTGTATCAAGAAATAAACACATGTAGTTAATGCGGGTAATTGAATGAATGGGGCGACACGGTGGTGTAGGGGTTAGTGCTTCTGTCACACACAGCTGTTAAGACACGTGTGTGTGTGTGTGTGTGTATATGTAAGTTAATTCTCCTGTCAGTTCACTTCACCATAGTGTTGATGAAGGCCTGGAATTGGTCCCCGAGCACCTTTAAAATGGTAGCTCACTGCTCCTAATGTGCTAATGCTAATTAATAATGCGAGTGTTGGGTACTGTATATATTAGGATTGGTAAAGTACACAGACCAAATTTCCCAATGAGGATAATAAAGTTGGCGACCTTTAAAATTAATTTCATTATTTTAGATTTTTTTTTTTGATCAAGGTCTTTTTTTGTATTTTTAATTTCCAAATGTATCCCAGCGTAACTTTTGTTCTAGTTCCCAAATAAATTTTT
>JAPTMW010000029.1:25275836-25286071 GCA_029822955.1 Ostorhinchus angustatus
GCCCTCGGGGCAGCTGCCATCACCACTCTACCTCCATACTGATCTGTCTTACAGCAACTGGCACTGAAAGAAAAAAATATTTTTCCACATCTCTTTGTAGTATTCTATGCCTGCTTAGAAGACAGACAGACAGACAGACAGACAGACAGACAGACAGACAGACAGATAGATAGATAGATAGATAGACAGACAGACAGATAAATAGATAGACAGACAGACAGACAGACAGATAAATAGATAGACAGACAGACAGACAGATAAATAGATAGACAGACAGACAGACAGACAGATGTGATTTGCAGAGTACCTTTTGCCAGTAGAGTAAGACCATGATGTTAAAGTGCACTGAATAGGTTCAGGCTACACAAAGCAACACCCTTCTTTGACACTGTTTATTTGGTTTTTCATTAAATATGTCGTCCATGTGACGTCCTTCTTGATCAGTGTATCTGAACTTTTGCTGATTTGGAACATTCTCTGATCAAATGTGACGGACAACCTATCAGTGCCCTTCTTTTCTCCCTTGCTTTCTGTTTTCTGAGTGCTCAGCTTATGACAAATGGCCCCTGAGATGGGCTATGACAGAAATGGATGGGCCTGAGTGTGAAAAACTATACAGCCACTCAGGAGGAGGTCCACCTTGCAGTCCCGTGGGTCACACAGTGAGCTGATGACTGTGTCCTCCAGTAAAGCACTGGTATCCCTGTGAGTCCTGTGACACAGAAAGTTAGCGAACTGTAAAATCTGAAGACTGACATTGACTTGACATGTAACCACAACAGCCTTTCAGATGAAACACTCAGATTCCTAGTTGTAAACACGCAAACAAACATACCACGAGCTGCAGTCACACACTTATGCATCCTCATTAAGCACATAGGACACTCAAGGGTGTTCTTAATGTGGTATAACAGCTTGGTCATTGTTCAGTATATGCCATCATTGCCAAGTGAAGCTGAGATCAAGCCTTGGGCGTCATTGGTGTTAGGTCCAGTAGTAACAGCCCCTCCTTTGGCCTGACATGTTGGTGTAATACAGACCACTGAGATTATCTCCATGTGTGGCTTTGTGATCCTCCTACAAGAAAGAGAAATGAGGCTGTATGAAACATGCAGCTGAGAAAATGGAAGGGCCAGCTTCATACTGTAAAAAAGGCCCTGTTATAAATAAGCCTAATATTCCTAAATCTGGTCAAATTAGTTTACATTTAGCAAAAAAAAAATCTGCCAATGGGGTAAGAAAAAAATTCAACTAAAATCAGCTAAAAAAATACATTTGTACCTTAAAACTAAACAAAAATGCTTGACTTTTAGTAAACAGTGCTTAGTACAAGAAATAAAATCACACTCATTTTAGAAAGGAGGAATTTTAGTCTCTGACTGAGCTGGCTATAAGAATTTAAGTCTTAAAATAAGAGAAACAAGTAGAAAAAAAAATCTTAAAATAAGCATTTGATTTTCTTGTTTGGACTGAAAATGATCGCTTCAACCAGCCTGTAAATGATAATAAACGGTTAAAAAAAAGTTAGTTGTTGTCATTTCTTAAGATTTTTAAATTGAGAAATAGTGCAAGTGGTTTCAGTCTTAAAATGAGGAAAACAATCTGGATCCTTTGCTGGGATCATTTGCAAAATATTGCCGTACCTTGTTATTGGTAAAAATCTGGCTTGTTATTAGCTGGAAAATCTTATTAAGAAAAAGTTACATACATATTTTTAACAATAAGAATATTTTTATGTAAAAATTCTTGGTAAGCTTTTTTTTTTTTGTATTTAGCTGAAAAATAAGACAAATGTTCCAGAAATAAGGCTTTGTCACATTCTTAGAAATCCTTTTTTGCACTGCTCATCCTCTATCTCACTTTTTATATGTCAGACTGTCTGCGTATTTGCTCCATGAATTCTTCTGTGATTTTGTGTCCATCTTTGTATCTTTGTCTTCATTATATTATTCCTCTGTGTGCTCTGGGAAGGAGGGCTGGCACTGACAGACTGCCAAAGGGAGCACAAGTGTGTGAAGGAGAGCGACAGGGCAGCCTGGCTGTTCTGCTCTGTTTCACCATAACTGCTTTGTCGGATATGAGAACGGGCACTGATTTGAGTACCATGGGATTGTGACTGGGTGTCGACTGAGGGCTCTCATCCATATTCATTGTCACATTATCATAACACGTCATTGCCCTCAAAGAAAGCACATGGGAGAATCTCCACCCTCCTACGGCTTTAAAGACAATGATGTTTTTTATGCTTTCACTGATATGCCGCTTGTGATGTGAAGCAGTAATACCCCTGTGTTTTTATGGGATTTGTAAATGACTGTTAGAAAATAATGAACATAACTTGATTAAATAAATTATTTAGCACGCATGGATATTGTCTCTTGATTGCAATGGGTTTAACAAAATATATACCTTTGTCTTCATTGCCATTTATGAGTTTGCAAACTGTACGTTCATACAAGAGCTTCTTAATACATGACTTTAGAGGTGGTTAGTCTTCATCCTGTGTGGTTATGGTGAAGGTATACGTCATACATTAGACATAAACTGGAACGTGTCAGTGGGTTTGACATAGTACATATACGTACACTTCCTCTGTTTGTTTTTTTTCCACACACATCTTTGGTAGCCGTTTTCAAAGTGTCAAGAAACAGTGGGTTATCTCAGCCGAGTGCTTAAGTGGTGAAGGTAGGGGGTGAAATATTTATTTTACACATAGATGCAGAGTTTCAGGATCACTGAAAAAAGCCAACTTGTACACTTGCACTCTTCCTCAGCCGAATCGGTGGATACTTCATAGATCACATCAGGACTAAAGTGAATAATTTACTGAATTAGCATAAAAGTTTAAAAAGGGAGTGAGTGACACATGGATGCAGTCCTCTAGAGTAGAGGGTCTAGTTTCCCAATATTACTTTCATGGGACTTAAGGAAACTTGCCCTGTCATATTCAGTGTCAACCAGATACTCACAGTTGAATGATTCATGTGAATTTCAAGGCGTGACATGAAAATTTTAGTGTAATCAGAAAAAAGTTTAAGAAAAAATCTTCATTCATGCTGTAGCTTCTGCTGATAATAATAAAATAATAAAACATTAGCCTACAAGAAATAATTTTTTTTCCATTTACCCATAAAGACCCAAACACACTGTAAAAAATAAAATGTTGAGGTTATTTTAAATCTTAAAGCAACCCTCTGCAGTGAAGATTTTAAGTTTTCTCAATGAGGTTGCAGTTCCTGGTACCAAGTTAAATTAGTCTCTTGTCCGAATGATGCATAGTATGTTCTGCTAAAACTTTGACAAAGAGAGCTGGATTTGAACCACCAAACTTTCAGTTATAGGATGATCTGCTCCACCTCCTGAACCACAGCCATGTTTAAGAAATACTCAGGAGAACTCCTTGGCTGTACTGCACATGTGCGGTGGCTGTCCAATTCCGTTGTCCTCTGCCAATGACCATTTGCAAATTCAGTCTATTAATAAATCTATGTTGTAGCATCACATCAAATATTATGTTGGTCTGATGTAAAAAGAAATGTTCTTCATGGCGGGAATGTTTTTTCTGTTAGAACTATGAACATCTGTCTCTCAACTGAACAAATACCAATTTTCTTTTTTACAGTGCATCCTCTGGCAACCAATACCATTTGCTGATATAAAAAGTGATCCACTTGATCCACTTGATTGACACTTGATCCATTAATTCTATCAACACCAGCACAGGGGAAATATCGGAAAATACCTGATTTCCACTGAAGAATACAAAATACAAAGCATAATATAAGAACAACTGTTGATAAATCACTTAAGACAGGTTAAAAATAGAGAGAAATTAATTTGGGAACTGCTAAAAAAAAATAGCACTGGGTCTTTATGTGTTAAAACTGCATGGAATTGCTCAGGGAAGATGTTGCCCAGATTAAGGCTTCATATTATGTTGTCATAACATCTAAATTTCATGCTGTCAGTGCACAATGCTTTTGTCACTTCCAACTTTTTGTCATTTTTCAAGCAAACAAGTAAAACATTTTTTTTTCTTGAGCCATTTTCAATTGTATTGTATCTTGTCTTCTTAACCCAGTCTGCTTAGCTTGTGTTCATTCTTTGGACAAGATAGGTGTCATGCTGGAGGAGTGACAACAGGTCCGTCTGTCACTGTGTGTGTGTGTGTGTGTGTGTGTATGAGGTGACATTTCATTGTGTTGTGTAAGTGTTGTGTAGTGTATGTAAAACACAGACAGAAAGAAACAGGAGGAGTGCTGCATAAATGTAACTGTGTGCAGTACATTCTTGCGTTTGTTTTCCTTGCCTGCCCACTTGTCTTGTAATATTGTAATTGGTGCCGGATGAGACTTCCGCTGGCATTGCCTCAACGTGTGCAATATGTGCCCACCCCACCTCCATGTGTCAGTGAGTTACTAATGTGTTGAGCAGGCTATGGAACAGTCTGCTGTTCTACACCTCCTGCAGTCCCCAAAGGGAGTTGGAGAAGGCAGATGGGGAGGTTACTGTGGTGCTTTTATTAGTGTGTAACTGTAGGTTGTGCATGTGGTGGTCTGTGCACATGTGAGCCATTCATGAATCTATTTAATTACAAAATAATGCATAATTACAGAAAGGAGAGTTAGCTGCTGAAAGAGCCTGTACACAAAAGTGGTGTACTCTTAGGCACCAAAAGCCTTTTCTTTTTCCCTTTCTTCGAGACAAGCGGCCACAACAGTCAGTCACACGATGTAGCCAAAAAAAGAGGTGTAGAGGGCTGTTTTTCACTTTCTTTTTTTTTCTTTCTTTTTTTTTAAGAGGGCAAGTGGGGGAGTTTGCAGCTGCCACTTGAATGCACATATGGACAGAGTGGTGTTGAGATGGGGGCGGGGGGGTGTGGAACACATGGACCCCTCAGTCACACTTTCAGAAAGGGATAGTCGTAGAAAATGTGCAGCGCCTTCACAGAAAACTCAAGTAAGTTTACTTTAGAAAGTTAAAAGGTTGAGAGGTGATAAACCCCACTGGAAATGAATGTGGTTAGTGTTGTTTATGGTTTTTCTGACGTGCATGGCAGCAGCATCATCAGTTAAGAATGTCATTATTCTGTAGTCTAATAAACATAGTACAATTTATCATCAAAGCTCTCTTGCACCAAGGTTTGGTGTTAAAATAATGTGCGAAGCATCGTCCTATTTTTTTCTTCTTCTTTTACTTTCAGAAATAAATGTGCAATTAACACCCTGGGTTATACACAGACGAAGAAATCTTCAGTGGAAGAAATGACTTTTACTGCTTTTCTGTCCTTCTCTGTCACACGCACACAGACAGAAGCCCTCGCAGACATCCAGGGGAAAGAAAAATCAGATTTCGAAATGTATGATGGGAATTCTTTTCAAACAGTGGAACCATATAATTCAATTTGTCCCGACTGCCAGCCTCAAGCACACATTTAGACTCTTGATGTTTGTGGGGTGATAGGGGAGGAAAAAAAGAACAGAACTTTTGGTTAAAGATGCTCATTTGCATGGTTAGACCGATTTTTGTTTAATCATTATTTCTTCAGCTGTAACAAGTAGTGCCAGGCACAACAAACCCCGCCCCTCGCATATATTGTAGCTTATTTTGGCATAAATCCAGCTGATGTCATCATGTCTATGCATGTGTTGAAGCCAGTATAACAATTGCCTCCATATATGTGGCAAGTTTGAAGTAAATTGAAAGAAAATTGATGTTTTTTATGAACATTTGAAATTTTGCCCTTTATTAGTAAAAGGGAGAGGAAAAAACAATTAAAAAATTCATAAAAAATTTGAATTTTGACCTTCTTCCAAAATGTAACCACATTTATTCTGGGTCACTGGCAATCTATAAACCCAATTTGGTATGAATTCAACCAATAGATTTGCTGACATTTACAGACATTTGAAATTTTGCCTATTGTAAATAAATGGGATTTTTTTTTAATTGATAAAAAAATTGAACTTTGACCTACTATTCCCAAAATATAATCAGGTCTATTCTGGGCCATTGGCAATCTGTAAACCCAATTTAGTATGAATTCAACCAATAACAATGAGAGAAAGAAAGAAACAAACCAAACCAAAAACAATACCCTTTGCCTTCCCTTTGGGGGGGTGGGGTAAATATTGCTCTTATTGAAAAAGGTAGGCTAATGCTTTTGCGTGCCATTGTTACAATAAGTTAACTACAACCTCTTATCAAGAATGCACGTCTATTAAAGAACAACTAAAATGATTGTTTAAATGTCCAGCATGTGTGACAGTTCTATCAAAATTTTGCATTTCGTTGCCTCACATTGTTATAAATGTTCATCCAGATGGGCTCTGGAGGGAATTAAGAGCACTCAAGCACAAGCAGAATGACAACTGATACTCTACAGACAGACTACTATTACAACTAATGGACTGCATCAATAAGAGGAGCTACATTCAGCTTGAGGTTTAAAAAAAATACTGATTCAAGTTAATAAGCCTAATTTTCTTGGCACCCATTCAGACATATAATGCTCACAACTTCCCATTTTATATGACAAGCCAATTTCACTTGTTCTGTGGGATCAATATTTGGAGAAAAAATGCCCTGAATATAAAAGGAGAAAGTGAAGGATGAAGACCTTCCACTATATGAAAATGCACTGTATGGCTCTGGGCCCATATTTGAGGTTGATGATCAGATGATATCACCCTGGCACCACTGATCTGGGCGGTTCCTTTTCCCGTCTGGGTATGTCATGAGAGATGGACAGCCACTCTCTGGGGACCAATGAAAGGGGCTGTCATTTGAGGCACTTCCTGTAAAAAGTTACTTACAAATATCAGACTCATAAAACACGTACTTGTGTAAATGCGTGTATTTAAATGGAACACGAAGAGAGAACAGTGACGACATAAGGGCACGGTCTTATCTAGCTGTTGTGTTTTATGATGTTGCACACACTAATCTGCATCATGAGTTAATCCTGAGACAAATGGTGATGTGTAGCATTAACATAAACACACAACATGCATATAGCACAGAGCAGAAACCTACTCTGACATGAAAAGTACGCACAGTCCCAAGGAAAATAATCACCCTTAATCATGTGTATGACCTCAGCACACTTTAGTCAAATTTTATCACTTCACTAAAACAGGAAGGATACTGCCTGAGTATTTTATTGCTGCTAGCTGCTGTGTATTAGTTTGGTGCATCAGGTGATGAGTCACAGTCTAAATGAGGTTATCCCATCTATCCGGACATGGAGGCTGACACCAGAAGCTGCTCACTGTCCAGCCTATTTGAGCAACAGCTGAGACATCACACCACACTAAATGCCCGCTGAATGCATGACATCATCTTTACTCCTGTTTTTTTCTTTTAAATATATATCAGTCAATGATTAATATCTCTGGTCCAATTAAAACAGTTACTTTTTCCCTTTTCAAGAACATATTTGTCTTTTTGCATCCTGTGTTTAGATTTTTATTTTTTTTTTTGTCATTCCTGCTACTGTTGGTACTTTTGTATGCCAGACTTGTGCATTGCTTCCCCTTTAACAAAATCTCTCTCCTCTCAGCTCTCTCATCTCTCTCCTTCTGTCCCTGCATGTCCTTTCCTCCCTCCGCACCTCCCATCAGCCCCTCAGGCTGTGGCGGCGCGCAATCTGCAGCCCCACTGCTCTGCTGTCTCCCCAGGCCTCTACATCACCCTGTACCCTCCCCTTGTGCTTTTAGGCTCCTCTGTTTAATTCATGAGCTTCCTGTGGCTCCTGTCATGTCTCATCGGGGCCACAGGAAGGCAGAGTGTAAATAATGGAGCATCCCCAAAGACATGTTCAATGCTGACTGTCACAGCAGCGCACCATGTGCTCCCATGTAGAGGACAGGACAGCAGCCTGTGTTTTTGTGCTTTTCTAACACATATGTCATGCCAGGAAATTTATTTTAACACACGGAAAAGTGTATTTACAGAAATGCTACAAAAGTGTGTGATGGCACACCATATTTTATTTCTCAGTTGCAAAGTATATCAAATAATCTTGAAATAAATAAATATGTATTTATGTGATATGTGTGCCGACATGTACAGGTTGTACCCCGCCTTCGCCCATAAGTTGCTGGGATAGGCTCCAGTGACCCCCATGGCCCTAGTGAGCATAAAACATGTTCAGATCATGAATGAATGAATGAATGAATGAATATTAATGTGAGATGTTTTTCACATCAGGTTCAAACTGCACAGTGAGCGGCATTTATACTATTAATTTTATTAGTATTTCTCAGATGCATTGGTGTATTTTTCAAATCACCATTCAACTTTGCACTACATTAACCCTTTATCGGGCAAGTGACTATTTTAGGTAATTACCACATACATTACAGACAGTGACAGCAACAGTTACAGTGAGGACAGTGAGTCAACAATCTCAGGTCAAATATGGTCCACAGGGTCTGTAAGGTCCACCTCTGCATGAACAGTGAGTGGACCTGCTGTGTTTGGTACCAGGAAGTAATGGTACTAATGTAAGGAATGATGTTCAAAGGGATCATGTGGATGTGGACAGGGGTCTGGATCAGCACTTTTGTTGGTCTAATGTTCTAAAATACATGTTTCTGTCACCTTTCATGTTTTTCTTGTATTTTTTTAGATTTACTTCTTGGATTTATTTATTTATTTATTTTTGCCACTTATGAGTAAGGAACCGTATATAGTAACTTCACTGACATTGATTTTCAACATAATTAAAAAATGTTGAAAAATTTCACAAAAGTCATAAAGTCTTCTGTCCTCCAATAACACACTGTGGTTGAAATTTTGAATTTCAGAGTATTTCTATGAGTGACCTATAAAGGGTTAAGTGCATTTCTCAAAACAATGTGTGCTGATGGCAAAACACAGTAGATTACATGCAGAAGGGTGCAATTTGCTAAAAAAAAAAAAAAATGCTCAGTTTATAAATCAAACCAGATATCTATTGCAATCCAACTATTACTACCAAGTCCAAGTCCTTATGCCATTGTTAAGCAAGGTAGTCCAAATGTGCAGCTATTTTGTCATTGTAACCGTTTACTGTAATGAAAACTGACAAAGCTTTTGGTAAAACTGTTTGTCTGTGTTTCATAGTGATTTCAGAGCAACAGAGTTACACATTACTGTATGTAAAGGTTTGATCAGAAGACACTGGATCAAAGCTTTTTCTGTATCGTGCTGCTTTTTTGCAAGGCTTTTACAGCACTGCAATGCACAAAGTAATGACTGATAATTCCATATTATACATTTACACTAACAAAAAAGAAAAGACAGAGCAAATAGGAATAATTTGGTTGGAGTTATACGGGCAAATAACAGTCGAATGTCTTTACTCATCCCGATGTCTCTGTGTGTCACGCCACAGATTTTTGTCCACATCGCAGCTGATATTATCCCTGGTGATATAGCATGGGAAGTATCATCTTGCATGTTAGAGTCATCCTCTCAGTAACGTCACACGCCACATTCATTCAATTTAAGGCATTAGGGGGAAATGATAAAACCTATAAAATCTTCTTGAAAATGCTTCTGGATTTAAAGACTTGAGCAGATAATGTTTTAAATATTATATCATAATATATTTCGACCAACATCCAAATAGCAGTTAGCTATTGTGAAGATCTACTAAAGAATCACAGTTTGTTCAAAATACTGAGAAACTCCTTGCATGCATTTCATGTCTGATCTGCAAAATGTACCAAAGCAAAGGAGAAAAACTGTCATTTAAGCTTTAGCTGTCTTTTTGTTTGTCTGTTTTGTTTTCTTGTGCATCTCACACCTCAGGTATTTTATTTTAATAAATAACTTGGTCTCAAATGCTAAAGTTCGTTTATCAGTTCAGTGTGACATTCCCTTTCTGCATTATAAAGGCATTGTTCACAGCAAATGTGATTTGAAAGAACTTCCCATCAGTGATATAGGGTAAAATCCCTAAAACAGGATGTACAGATCAATACTGTTGTCAGACAAAATGAGAAATCAAAGCAATGTGAAGGATTCAAGGCTCTTACTTAATTCTCACAGGCTGGTCTTTACAGGCCAGTCTTTCAGCATATCTGTTTGTTAAATGTAGCAGAGCAATCCCTCAAATACAACAAAGATCTCTTTGTAATACTTGGATATATCCCTTTAGGATATTTGTTCTGTGTACATCAATAAAGAGTGGATCAGGACAGAGAATAAGCCTGGAGAGGATAGTAAAGCTCCAATAATCAGACATG
>JAPTMW010000029.1:25918668-25928826 GCA_029822955.1 Ostorhinchus angustatus
TGTCATTTGGCAGGAATATGGAAGTGAGCGCTATTAATTGCGCCAAATGTGCGTCAAAAGTGATCCACTGCCAAATAAAAGTAATCAGATGTCAATTAAAAGCTACTATTATATTTACTATTAACATTTATAATATGAGTATGACTCTGCTCCTTATATACAGAATATAATTTACCTTTGATAACATAGTCTCATATTTAAAAAAAAAAAAACAAAAAACAACTATGGAGCAAATTTAATCCTGTCCAAGAGTGTGTCGTGGAAACTGGGTGGTGAAGACAGGACTGCTGGAATTTGAGTCAGAAGTTGTTTCCAATAACTGGTGTCTGTCAGTATTATGAAAAATGAGACATTATTTCATGATTTGCTTAAGTGTAACTCACATTAGATTGTTTTAACAGACTGGTGTCCCTGCGTTTACAGGAATAAACGTAAGGTGTGCTCAAGATTCTACAATCATGGAAACTCTGATCAACATGAGAGAAGCAGTGGAGCAGCTCCAACCTCTGGGCTGGGACACACTTTATCATCTCTTGCCTAATAATCAATATGATTGGCTACTGCTAGATATGTAGGAGGGCTCTGCAGTGAAGCTTAGTGCATGTGTGTGTGTGTGTGTGTGTGTGTGTGTGTGTGTGTGTGGGGGGGGGGTAATCAGTGTGATAGTGATTATCCCTCCCAACAATGTAGGATAAACCAAGCCTTTTCTGAAGTGTCTTAAAACTGTCCTGTGTGAAGCTTGTTTCTGGATGACCTGCACTGTAATCTATATAATTAACATATCTGTGAAATCCCTTGACTGGAAATCCATTGAACTGGACAAACCAGTGATACTTTCTCTACACACACATAGTTTTTCCTGTCCTCTGTCGTCTCTGATGACACCTTTCAATATTCTGATGAAGATATGCCCTGCAATTAATTACTTTATATTTAAAGGAGTGATATTTTACTTTTTTAAATCGAATTATGCATTTTAAAACATTTCCCTGTGGTCGACATAAACTGTAAATGCTCTGCTTGGGTTTGAATTCTTCATTAATTCAACTCCACAGGTCCAGCTTCAACCCTATTTCTGAGTAATGACACCAGAAAGGTAGTTTTGAGCGCTGGCCCTTTAAATCCACATGACCCCTCCCCCTCCAGGTTGTTGACCATGCTTTCTGCCCTATTTGCCGCTTGAGTTCATTAATATATGAAGTGTGGACATATTTTCAGTTTTTACGACAATCACTGCTGCTGACAAACAATTATGGCATATTCAGAGAAATGTTCGTCGGAAGTCTGGACTTTATATGTGCAAATATCGTGATGTAACTAGTTATAAAACGTAACAAACTAAGAAGGAAATAAAAATGGGGTGTGAAAATTCATTTGATTTTTGCCAGAATGAATATAAAGATAGTTTTGCAGCACCTGGAGGGTTCAATTTCAAACTTTCTGAACTATTTGGGTCCAAATACACAAATAAATGAACCCAAAGACTAATAAAAGTGGGTTTAACAAAATATGATCCCTTTAAGTATACTTACTATCTATACATTTCCTATGTTTTTCTGCATTATGCAATATATGCAGTAACTTCAGGATGTGCCAGGGTCATTTTTTTCTTGTATAAACTTTCCTTCAGTGGAGCTATTTTTAACAGAACATCTCATATAATATACTTGACACAGGAGGCTACAAATCAGTAGAATTTCAAGGAAAAGTATCATAATAATAGTGTCTGTCAAAAAGTGCCTGTGAGACACACTCAGGGTCTGCACGTGAAGAAAAACTGACTTGCGTGTTTGGCTGTTGACGTCCACTGACCGACTTATTGTCCAAAATCACAGTGCTGTCTTCTGAGACCACTCACACCAGCTGAGACGGGGAGCAGAGGTGATAGGTTTCTGACAGGGAAGATTACCCCTTAAGCCTGAGGGCCCTTGTAAAAAGTCATAGGTGTCTTTTCCATACCTGTCTGCATTGTAATCATCTCAGGGCTCAGAACCAGTTACCCACAGTACATCTTTCCTCTGCAAGGCCGGACTGGTCTGGACAGAAGGACGAGGGAAGCACTTGGTGAAATAGAAAGATGACGAGTGTCAATATATTAGTACATTCTTACCTCATTTGTAAACTGACAAGTACAGATCGCAATCTGATCACTATGTACACACATACGGCTCCAGGAAACCCTTTTCCTCACCTAACCTGATTGTTCGACGAAGCTGAAACTGACCTGATTCTGGTTGGAATGTACCACGCGACCCCAACGTAATTATCAGTTGTAGACTTACGGGAATCAATTAATCATTTTACTGCTTTACCCTCTTAAATGAGTCATCGTTAAGTTAAAAGCTGCTGGTTACTGCCATGTAAAGTGTCTCTACAGTAGCTGTGTGTAACCATGAACTCCTGTTGCCTTTCAGTTCCTATAAATCAGTGACTAAAGGAGTCAATCAAAGAGCGTTTGATCCTGGTGAGGCGCTGTGCGGGCCCCAAGATGACCCTCATATCACATGACCTATAAAGGTGTGCTACCTCCGGCCCCATGCCACCTCAGACAACATAAAAAAGGGCCTTAAATTTCTTTGACTCCTAGGGATCCATTCAAAACAAAATCCCCTTCAGATAAGAGTTTCCTCGGAGCTTCTATAAAACAAAAACATCCAGCCTCTCTAAGCAAAAGCTCAATCAAGGACAATTTGGAATCACCGCAAAGTCACCTGATACGTTTGACGATATGTTTGCTCCTGTGTAAACATACTAAACACAAATACACAACAACAGGCAAACATCAAGATTACAAAATGACTCTTCTAAACATTGCCAGAGGAAAAATGATAAAAACAAATAATTCTGTGAAACAAGCCATACAATTTAAGTGTCAACCAAAACTAAACCTGGGTTAAGGGGAGAGAAACAGTAGTTTGCTGTGATTCCCAGGGTATAGGGAACAAGTTTGACTCTGTGTGTGTTTTGTGAGTAAACCCCCTGTTTAAAGCAGAAAATATGTGAAAATGAAGTTGCCCCTGGACAGACGTGAACCTTGATCCTTTGGAGCCAAGTGTGGAGGCCCAGACCACTGATGGTTATCCCTGCAGCTTTAGACAGAGGCCATGAGAGGTGGGCCGCCACACGGGAACTGACATCAATCATGTTCCTTTGCACCAAAATTAGGTCAATGCATGTTACGGATACAGCCTCAAGAGAAACATCTAAACAGGTCATAGTCAAGACCTAGTGCAATCCTGTTTGTTTTGTTTTTTAAATTTTACTTTACTTCACGCAAGCACGTCTGGTTAGCAATGACCCTTTAAGTTCTATCCAGACCCAGGTCTCCCTTCTGAGATCTTCATTTACTTGAACTTGTCTGTGACTCTGACAGTTGTCTTTGTTAACCCTCTTTCCTGAAACAGTGCATCAGGTCACTGGTCTGGACATATATGGAATAAATACAGTAGTTGCTTCTAGTTTGACTCATAGTATTGGTTATGCTCTAATTGAAATCACCCGCCTTAACCTGCCCAACCTCAGAGGTAGCGATGGAACTTCAAAGATTGACTCATAAGAAGTGTTGGATTCTTAAAGTATTTCTTTTTTTGAAGTAAAAGTACTCAGGCAATGGGTTGTCTCATTGTCTGGGCTGTGGCATTTTGATAAAGAATGTAGATATACTGACCTATGTCATAACATGTCAGTAATTGACTTAAATTACGCAAAAGTCAGGGACATTAACTTAGAATAGCAAACCACAGCATAGCTTAGATCTATGGTTCCTTAAATCTGAAGGGGAGTTTTTAAGCACCAACAGTTCTTAGGGTTAAGGTAGGCATGAGATAGACTGAAAACACCAGGACTCATTCTTTACCCTTTTGAATTCACATAACTTGCTTAAATCCGGCCAAGGATGGATTTCTAAATCAGAGCTGGAGGGCTCAGGTTCAGTCGATGTTGGGTCTGGGTCCATGTTGAATGTCTCGTCTTCTTCTCAGAATCAAGCCAGTCCACCCAGCCCAGTCATACTACTACCACACACACACTCTGCCGTCAGTGGAGGTAATAGAGCCATCTGATTGGTTGGTAATCGCAAATGCCACAATGCAATTAGTAGGCTATCTATTTTTTCATGCAAGATTTGGAGGAAATTGTGTTCATAAAATGTAACGAGTAACAGCATGAAGTGTAGGAATGTAGTTCAGTAGAAAGTGCAGATAAATGCCGCAAAATGTAATGGAGTAAAATCAAAAGTATGCATTATTATTTTTATTAAAGTAAACAAGAGATTCATGAAAATATCCTTAAGTACAGTAATGAAGTACAAATACTTAGTTCCATTCCACCACCGCTCATAAGATTCCCCTTTATTTCTTTGCT
Source organism: Ostorhinchus angustatus (assembly GCA_029822955.1). Classification (NCBI taxonomy): domain Eukaryota; kingdom Metazoa; phylum Chordata; class Actinopteri; order Kurtiformes; family Apogonidae; genus Ostorhinchus; species Ostorhinchus angustatus. The sequence continues at coordinate 25,923,031 of JAPTMW010000029.1, forward strand.
GATTTGCGCCTCACTCAAGTGCGTAACCTAGTTGGAACGTCTTTTAGATGCACTAGCGTACTGTTAGATACTATGAAGTAAATCTTATAAGAATGAGTGACAGAACATCCATGTTCTTCTGAACTGGCCACACCCACCGTTTTCTACAACTTCCAAACAGCATAAAAATAATTAAAAGGAAAGTGTCAGGAAGGGAAATGCTGCACATTACCATTGTGAGGATTAGTGAACAAGTGACATGACTGTGTAGAGCCGTCTGTACCAGGTGTCAATCAGGTGGGCAGGTGTCAGTCACACAGGGACAGCTGGTGAACTGACAGGCAGTCTGTGCGCTTTTACTGTCGCCCTGCTGTCCAATAATTGGTGCTTCTAGCGAGATCCATGGATTTTCCCTCAGTCCTGCTCGACCTCCCATTTCTTCATCATTTTCCTCCTCAGTAACCTTACAGTGCCTCGAATCAAGTCAGTATCTGATATAGAGGATTAGCCCCTCCAGTGTCAGCATGTCTGTCCAAGTCATTTCCAGTGCAGTAACATACAGCACTAGTGCACAATTTCCTGAGTATTGTTAAAATGTCAGCATTGTGGTGATGTTAGATTCCATGGGCAGACAATTTAGCCTGTATTCTCTGAAGTGTAATTGCAAACATTTTTTTTTTTTTTTGTAAAACGCCAATTTCCTATTTCATCAGATCGTAATTTAACCAACTAACCCTTATGAAAGAATCAACTTGTATACTTGTTTGAGAAACCCAGCTGACTGGAACTTGATGAATCACTACATCTACCACCTTTGAGAACTTTAATCTGAATGGATGGCGAAAGAACAAAGACGGAGGAAGTGAGTGAGAGAGTGGAAGGGGGGGGTTGGTGGGGTTTGAGAAAATGGTTCGATAACCAGAAACAGACCAGTTCTACGTCATATGTCTTTGTTAATAACAGTTAACATAATGCAGCACTGTGGGAACCATTTAATTCTCTTAACCCCCATCCCCCTATCCCTGCTGCTGTAATCCCTCCTATATATGACCTCTGGGGTTTACTCGGGTTTACAATATTTTAATTTATATTTGGGTCAAACTTGAGCGCTGCGGTATTTAAAATGATGTATGTATCTGATCCGCAACATGTCGTATGTGCAGACGATGAAAGTTCATTGGTTCCCTATGGTGAAATCCCCAGGGGAGACATCCAACTGTACTTCAACCACAGAAGAAATGGGTGTGCAAGACAGTCGGTTATTAAGCCAGGCAGCAATTAGGCCTACAAGGAAGAAGGCGATGTGGACGGCCCTGACGATCCTTTGGTCTCTGACCGAGAGGAAGTCATGATAATAACATAATGCATTCCGAACCATGAGAGAAAATCAACTCAACTGTAGAAAGTCATTTTGGTTTGTTTGGTTCCAATTACAATTTTAAAGGGTGTTTTGGTAAATTTGCAATAAAAATCTGTCTTGGGTAGCCATTAAAATTCTTGGGTGGTATATACAGCAGTTCAGTGGTTGCTACAGTAGAGTCAATGTTACACAGTTCAGACCTTAACCTTCCCTTTCACCTACATTAAGTAAAGAGGTGGTAATTGTTACTGCATTGTAGAAGTATGCACACATTATTACTTATGGCAAATCTTGACCAAGTTACACCGTGGTTTATAATGGGAAAAAAGAGAAAGTCTCCCTTCAGAGCGCAAAGCAGCAGGTTGTCATTATCACACACTTAATGTTCAGCTACCATCCTCTTAAAACCTGCAGAACATTTGGTTTAATTCAAATAATGAGAGCAATCAGTTCACACCAGCATCTCAAAGAGAAACCCCTCATTATTGGTAATGATCAAAAGGTTGTTTTAATGACCAGGTTGAAACAAAGCAGATACTCTTTGCCTCTAGCAAACTCACCAGCATGGGCAGAAAGGGCTGTGTGATTGGAAGAAATGTCAGTAGTAAATGTGAAGGCTGTAGCTTTAATTACATACATTAAAAAAAAAAAAAGATATTTTGGCAACATTGGCTAAACAGAAGCTAAACTAAAACCTGCATCTCTTTTCACATTACTGGTATTTTCTTTCTTTCTTTTCTTTTTTTTTTTTTTTTAAATATACACTTAAAAGAATTTACCTGTTTTATAAAAGCCTGTTCACTGTTGGACTTCCATAAATGTGCCACAGCTAATAAAAACCATCAGTACTGCCCACTGTGAGCAAAAGAAGTAACAGGTAATGCAATCTGACACAACTGAGCCAATAAAACCAATAGAGTTTCAGAGTTTGGAACAAAAGATATAAAAAATCAAACAAAAAAACCAATACATGATCAAGTAGTTTATACAGATATTTTATTGCGCTGCTGATCATAATTACATGTAATTTAGCAAATCAAAATGTGGTTTATTCACATAGCAGAGGAATAGAAGCATGAACCAAATGATCCAAGAGTCTATTACCATTACTCAGTATTTGATGAGCTAATTCAGCACATAGGTTTTCAGTTTTTCCCAGTATTTAAATAGCTTTTGTAAGTTGTTTCAGACAATACAGAATAAATCAATGAGCAGTGAGAGATCACAAAACACAAAGGCGACTCTGTTTGACCGCCACTCTGAGGCGGGAAACAGGAAGACTCCTGTGATTTTCCGGGACGATGGGAATCCTACAGGTGCACACAGTAAGTGAATGACGATGATAAGCAAGTGACTGAGTGTTTAATTTCAGGCTAGCGCAGCCATCATCACTCCCACAAATAATGTTAACCCTTTCATCCACATGTTGAGCTAGAGTTTGCTTTGCCCGAAGGTCACGGGGTTGTAACTTCATGTTTCATTCCAGCATGAAGAAAATCAGAAGAACAACCTCCAAATCATGACAAATATGAATGAAACTGATAATATGGAGTTCGGAAAGTAAAATGATTAACTTTTATTAATAAAAATGAATAATAAAACCAACACTAAGAAGTTTCATTCTGGGAAAAACTGAGTCTGTTGACCCTGGTTTGAATCTACACATCATCTTTGTGTAGATTTACACTCAAAATGACATAATTCTACACACACACTATTATGTAGAACAAAACTGTCATGGATAAAATATTCTAAGCCGCCCTCAGGATTATTTTGCATAATACCTCAGACAATGGTCTGTGATTTAGAGAATACTGAGAGGGCAAATGTTACAACATTAAATCTTTATTAAAGTTAGACTGGAATGACTTTTGCATATTTTACATCCATGGGAATGTGGATGTTTGTCATGTAAAAATCACAAACACAAATCATAAATATATATAAAAAAAGGAAACATTAAACTATTGATTGACTTTTCACACTTTCTCGTCTGTTGCACGTTACAACAGACAGACGAAATGTCTCATAATCAAATGCATAGAAGAGAGTGTGACATTCCTGTGGGGATTACAAAAGCACTAAGCGCGTGTTGCGGGATTATCCTGGCGGCCACCCGTCGTCTTCATCAGACATTTAGGTATCATCAGAACCATAAAAGTCAGCAGGAAGGTCCAGAAGTCAAAGGGGGAATGGTCAAACAGAGAGCCACAGTTTACTCCAGTGGGTCTCCACAAGTTCATTACAGTCAGAGTGGAGACACACTGTGATGACCTCGGGACCTAAAGTTGGTGGTAGAGGTAAAGGAAGAGGTGAAGAGATGTAGAGAGTGAGAATTAACACAACCCTATTAACCCTCTGCAAAACACCCCTCAGGTAGTTTGGGCCACAGAACATCTACAGAATAAAAGGGCAGATGAAAACAAGAAAAAGGGGGAGGTGAAATTATCGTTGGCAAAATACTAGTTTAGAAAGTGGAAATGAAAGAGACGGTGTGGAGTTTATTTTCAAAATGAAAAGAGGGAGAAAAACATCAGCAAGACATGATGAATAAGCAGCAACAAAGCAGCTTCGGATCCTTGGTGGTGACACCCTGTTTTCTGGGTGTAGCCCGTCGTCCCTCAGTAGTTGTTTCTCTTCCTTCGGTCCTGAGCTGATCCAAATCTCAGGGGCTTCGCAGCCAATTTCAAACCTAGGGCGAAGTCAGACTCTAGAAATTGCTTCCATACTCCCCTTTCAGACTCTCTACCATGTTCTCTAAGTCATTAGCGGCGACACCAGAGGAAGCACCGGAGGGCGTTGAGTGTCTGTTATCATGTGACCGCATTTCATCCAAGTCTTCTCCACAGCACTCACTGGAGCATGCAGTTTGGACCATTCAGCAAAAGATTCTGTCATTAATCATAGTTTTTTTTTTATTTATTTGTGATGAGAGAAAAGCCATAATTTTCTGAAGAAAGCTGTGGCAGGTAATTGTCGCAGTTAAAGAAAACCAGATGGTATTACTGTGCTTTGGATTTCTGATAACTGCTTTCACAATCTGGGACAAAATCTGGCATCACATTTGGGGACACCTCCATGATACTGTTGTCTGGGTGTCATTGTTTTGGTTGTGTGTATGTCTGCGTGAGGGTCGAACAAGGTGAAGGACGCTCTTAGGAAAGGAATCATGTACAGCTGTTTATCACAAAGCCTTAGATTTGTTCATGATGAGCCCTTTCCGTCTCTGTTTTGTTGAGGAAAAGAGTGGAAACAAGAACGAAAGATAAGCAAAGATGGAGGCAAATGGAGTGTTCTGTGTAAAGTATAGTTTGTATTAATATAAAGCACATTTCAGCTTGGATGTATAAGCTTGGAAAGCAGTCAGTATGGTTGCACAAAGTGATGCTTCATGAACAAAGCTTGAAAAGGTTTGTGTTTTTACTGAGGCTCATGGGCATTGGCTGTCAGATTTACTGGAACCAAGAAACACTACACACTGTAGTAATTTTCAGAGTTGTTAATTTGCCAGCAAACACTGAAATTTAAGCCAAGTGAGGAAATTATGAGCTTAATGGACTGAAAGTAGGGGCAATACAATAAGAACATAAAAGTATCTGTAATTATTGGCAACGTAATGAAAGTAATGAACTGCCAAGAATAATAACACTGTTTCTGCTGATTTATTCAATTATTTATGTATCTATTTATTGACTCTCATAGTACGGAGACTGGATATTAATGTCAGTAAAAGACAATCAGTTGGATGTGAAATGACCTTCATCCAGTGTATAATACCAGCTGGACACATATTTAAACAGAAGAGACCAAGTATTAACACAACAGAGACAAATCTGTTCAGACCCATTAGTGAGTCCAGCTCTTAATCCTGGATTTTATAAATATGTTCACACCCATGAAATGCATCTTAAAGTCAAAATCCAAAACAAATTGGCCAAAACACCATCGAATGAATATGAGACATTGTTGTTCTTTTGGGAAGCTTTTTTTTTTTTTTTTTTTTACAGATATCTCAAATATGTCCCCAGGATTTCATTCATCCCACAAATTAAGAAAAAAGCAAAAATTCACTGTGCACATTTGTGCCGGGGCCAGAACTGAGGGTCTCGAATTCTGGGAAGTGTGTTTTTTTTTCTAAAGCGTACGCATTTTGTGGGTTTTGATGATTCAACATTTGTTAATCGGAGCAAAAGGAAGGAATAGGGGCAGATTTTAAGTAGGGTACCACACATCTGTGACTTTGGTGGTTTGTCAGAAGTTTGTCTCAATGCAGTGACTAAAAAGCCATTTTTGGGAGATTTTAGAGAAAAGATGCCCTTTTCACATGGTGATAAAACACTAAGCTTGAAATTATTTCACTCTGGTTTGGGCCACATGGAACAGCTTATCCTGTAACTAAAGAACACTAAAAGGATTGTGTGTCATGTTGACACTACCTTAAGAGCTGATTGGAAATC
>JAPTMW010000029.1:25929563-25959358 GCA_029822955.1 Ostorhinchus angustatus
CTAGTTTTGTCTAATGCAGGCACCAGTAGGGCCGTGTAATGGCAAAAATGAGGTGATATGACACATACCATAATACAGGGGATTATGATTTAATATATTGTGATATAATGATTGAATGTCTTTACTGTCACTGTACATGTACATTGAAATTGAGAATACAATCCCTTTTTAAGATGCATGAAAAAATATATATAATGTGAAATATTGTGAGATGAAATCTAATTATAGGAAAAAATGTCTTAGTATAAAGAACAAAAGAGCATATGTCTGAAAAGGTTACTTTGGGAACTGTATTTGCATGTACCAGTATCATACTTGCTCTACTTTTTTATCAGTCAGAACAAAATATTTAACATCATCCTAGAGTCAAAAGAAAATCTACCATGAATCTTTGCAAATAGACCCTGAATATAGCGTTTTCTCTGATGGATAAAACATCCAAACATTTTTATAAATTCATTCATTCATTCTTCAGTCTTTCTAAATTCCTACACGCTGATATCTCTTGTCCAACATTTCTGGGACTACAAGTGGTTTCATTTCCTGAACTCCAACTTTCTGCCTTCCTCAGTTACACCGACTGTCTGTCAACGTCATGTGTGACACTTTTAGAGCCGTTTAAGGTAATACTGCTTCAGATAACCTTTGTGAACCCACAACACCTTCACCTCTGACGCTCTCCGGCCTTTATCAGGGACAGAGATCTGACATTCCACACACACACCTGATCTTGGATACAATCATTTATATTTAGACAGATACAAACACACCTGTTTGCCCTGTAACTCCGCCGCTAGCCTATTCACATTCAGAGATCGCTTGATTGACTTAGATAATAAGATGTCTTAACTGATAAAGAGGCCGCGGCTGTAAAGTAGGGGTTAAACACATGCTACTGTTAACATTTCCAGTGATGTAAATGAAGACTATTGAGTGTGGTATTGCAGTAAATCTGACTGTATAAGGCGCAGAATCTCCGCTGTCTTTTTCTACTCTTTCCATCTTATTCTTCAGTTTCTCTGATCGCAGTCACACAGTTCACAGTGGTCACTTTCTTTTAACTGTGGTCACCCCATTGTTACGTTAACACTATAAAAGTCTAAACCTGGAGGGGACAAGACAAAGATTCCCGTCTGTCATTACTCCCTTATCAGGATTCAGCAATATGAAAACACAGCCTGAGGCGCAAAGGTAAACTGAAGTCAAGAGAATTCAGTTGCCCACTGAGTTCATACATAAATTTGCTATTACACACACAGTTTGTGATCTGGGTCAAACTGTGGAGTAGTTAAAGGGGTGGGGGCCTCAAATTCACCAATGTTATATGCTCCATACTACTACTACATTTGAGATTTTCATGAAGGTGGTCTCAATTTCATAAGTTTCTATGGATACCAGACGGATATGTCGCAATGTAAACAATGAGTAACAATGCATTAGCCACCCATTAGCATAATATAACAGCCACTGACATGAATATATGACTTGTTTCCACCACAGTGTTTATGGCCAAGACAGAAACGCCCGAGACTGATTTGTTGGACAGCTGAATCTGTGTAAATACTACACACACACACACACACACTACACATACACAAACTGTGAAACCACACCCATAATGTAAACATGCAAAAGGCTAAGAATATAAAAACAAAAAAGTCAGAGTGGCAGATTTATCAAGACACAGCGATAAGAGATACGGTACGTTCCAGGTGATTTTTCACTGACATACAAAAACACAAGAAAGCTTTGTAAAACCTTCTGGATGGGAAACAAAAAAAGTGTTTTAGCCAAGACCCATACTGAGTAATCGCCACACTTCATCCATCTTCACTGGAGTCAAGATGAGAGTGAGAGGGTGTATACGTGTGTGCGCTACTAAGAACCAGTATGAAAATGGGAACCAAATAACACAACCTGCTGAAGTCACATCAGTGCTTTCCAACTGAGTTTTCCTCTTGGGGTGCTGGTGCTTGGCTCTGAGCACAAACACAACCATTGACAGAACAATCAGTGGATTATCCTGGCAGATTGCAGCGCTGTCGTAAAGGGGGGTATGACTCAGGATTTGTGACATCACGATTGCTCTCCATGATGCAGGAAGGGAGAAGACCACCTCACAGACAGCCGTGTTGAAACAATCACTGCAGACTTTGCCGGGTGGGTTATGACTCATTGACGAGCATTTCCCAGAACCCAGCTACCCGAGGGTATAGTCCCAGCTTGTGTGCGCTTTTAAGTTTGCGCTTAAACCCCCTGCTTACATTATCAAGTACACTCAACTGTCAACTTTATTAGACAATAAAAGCAGTTTGAGGAAGGCTAAGAGAGCGAAAAGCTTCACTTAAGAGTCGGCATCATTACTGAGTCACATCTTGACCTATGACATCACGAGGTGGGACCGAACTGGGCGAAGATTTGCCATGCTCAATGCTCGAACGCCCTGCTCCACCAAGATATGGTGTATGTGCAAGTGGAGTAAATAACGGACGAGCTGACTGTGTGTTATTCTGACAGAATACTTATATTAAAACATTTCCTCTGAAAACACTCTCTGAATAATATTTCTGTAACCATCCTCAAACGCTCAGTGTTGAATGTGCAGAACTAGAATGTAAACCCTGTTCCCCAAATCCCACTGATACTTAGGCTAACATTGCATTGAGATTCAAACAAACATGTGTATTGACTCCAAAACACACAGCTGTGCAACTACTGCCAGTACCTCATCACGTTATGAACTGGACTGGTCAAACTAGGTCTTTTCCCTAAAGTACAGCATTTGTTATTTGACTTAGACTAATTGAAGGGCAGGGATAGGTTTGATTCTGGTTATTATCATTGTTATTGTATTATATTGCATCATATTTTAACTGAGGCAAGGAGAAGACATTTTCTTGTGTTTGTTATTTGTAACAACCACATGTTCTGGTGGTGAATGGTTTAGTTAGGGGTTTTAGGAGCAGCTTTCACACACCTGTGATGAGAATAGTCGGCTCCTGAGAGGGATGGAGGCTCTGAACGGCGTCCTCTCGTCTGTCCTGACTGCCATCTTCATCCTGAGTTGCATCATTTTCACTAAAAGAATGAAACAAGCTTAAGAGAATAGAAAGTCAAGTGGGCAAGGACAGCGAGAGACTAGTTGAAGTTTCTTATTTGGCAATTCTGGCAAAGATTTTCCGTAATCATCCTTCAATATTTTATATTATAGGCCAGGGACAATGAGAACGCCAGACATTTGAGCAGTGATTATGAGTAAAATGTTCCAGCTGAACATTATGGCCTGAATTAATGGAAGATACAAAGCAGATTTGTAAGAAGGAGAAATTAACCAACATCGTTGTCGTGCTAATGCAGGAGGTGTGGCAAAGGCATACGCAGATATGACGGTACAGTGCTGACCTATTTGGGACAAAACTGCATGAGTTTCCCATTAGACAAATTCTTTTCTGACATTTTAAAATGTTTATTTCTGATGTCTTTTTTTCCACCAGTTCCAGTGACTGGTAAAAAAATGCATAAAGGTTGTGTGGTTTTAACACAATTATAATGTCCCATAACCTGTTTAGTTAATAATAGAGTTTTATGAGGTATTAAACGTACAGGAGTGGGATGTTTTGTGCATCTTAAAGCAAGAAGTGCAGACAGATGCACTTTAAATCACAGTATTAGTAGAAGCCTATTTTAGTCTGCTGACCTTTGCGTCATATGCACATCTCTCTGCTGATCATCAGTCTGTTGAAGGTTGCGGACGGCATCCTGCAGGGCTCTGATCTTGGCCTTTTTGTCATTCATGACCATGACAAAACGAGTGTACAACTCCTTCTCCATGGCCTCCTTATCCTGAACCCGCTGCTCCAGCCTGATGAAGACACAACAGCACGTGACCAAACACAAATCAAAAATATGACATGTGTGATATGTACATTAGACTGCACTCTTCTACATAGACACACATAAGAACCTACAGATCTGTGTTTGCTTTCTGAGAGTAATTTGCTCATTTGTCTCCACCCTGTTCAGACATAAGTCACCCTCTGCTTGTTTGGATTTCTTCCATTTACTGGAGATGAATCAACATATAAACAAACGCACCAAAACAAGCTTTTGAGACACTGTTAAGCACCAGGGGTATGTAAATTAAATGATATACATGTTAATCATTTGATCTTCGTTCCCAGAAATCACAAGGTCAGTTTGCAACACTGGGTGGAGCCCGGGAAACCTCAAATGGGCGATCGGTGATGATGTCATACCGGGTGATTGTTGTGCATACAAACAGATGGCAGCGAGACATAAAAAGGAAAAAGCACTCGCATGCAAACAAGTCCGTCAACAGACAAATAACAAAGCTGAAACTCCAAAGAACAAAATTTGATTGTGTTTGGATGTTTTCCATTCGAACATGACATTTGTTCTCATCACATATTCTCTCATGCAACATAACAGAGGACTGTTTTCCCTCTCATCCTTACTCTCTAAGTATTCGATGGTGTTCCTGTTTCAGTCTGTGATTCTCCTCCAATAGCTGGCAGTTTTCTGACTCCAGATCTGCGCTGTGCTTTAGGGACTGGCCAATCATCTCCCGGTTCAGGTCCAGGGGCTCCGGAGCTGGCTGAAGCTGCACCGAACCCAAGCGCACCTGAAAAGAGGAGGCACCCGAGACAGGAAATGAAAAGAAAAACCAAAAGACGCTTGATGAATGCAACAGTTTGTGATTTGAGACAATTAGCATTTATTTAATACAGGTTTTTGTTTGAACTCAGTGGGTAAAAAATCCATCTAAAATTATTTTTCAGTACATTATTAAGTTATTTATGTGATGACTGTGTTGCGCTGTAGAAAATATTCCCTGTGATGCAGCTTTTCAGACAGGTAGCAGGGGTTAAGTACATGATTGACAGCTGTAATTACCAACGGCTGGTCAGTTTCAGCCAGACGTGACCTGGACGTAATTTTATGTTTCTACTCTGTCTTGACACAGAACATTGGAAAACTGGCTTCAATTTTCCATAACAGCATGAAGCAGCATTAAGGCGTCTACATTTATATTTAACTTTATGATTTAGACTGAGAAGAAAGAGCTGCAGAAGGATGTGAGCATTAACAAATTCTCATATTTTTTCAGGTTGTTTAGGTAATTTTGGGCATCATCTGGCAAAAATTCCATAACTATATTTCGGTATATTTTAATTCAAGTGGTCTGACAGCAAACAAGAAGCCTCCCCACTTCTGTGAACTCTGTTTTCAGGCAAATCTAAACAGTGACACAGACAACAGCTAATCACAGGTGTTTGCAGACAGGGAGGGGGTTTAACAAGAGATTGACAGCTGTAATTACCAAACGCTGCTCAGATTTTCTCAGACGGGATTGTACTGCTCTAGTCTGTGGTTCAATGACACTTGGAAAAGCCTCTTCTGTTTCCTGCAGCGCTGTGAAACGCCATCATGGTGTTTATATCTGTATTTATGCTTTGGATTTGGACTGAGAATGTAGAAGTATATTTTCAACTTGTGTTATTCCCCCTGATTCCGGCTCAATTGGTTGTAACGTAATAAATAAAGCTCTTTTTCTGCAATGCAAGATAGAACTGGTGTATATGAACATAATCTGTGGATGCTTCCACTTGTACAATTGAGCATGCTCAACTTAGAGGAAACCTCAAAATAGCCGGGGATACCTGCAGAGTGTTAAATGAGAAATGAATGCAACAATCCTGATATGGGCAAAACCTGCGAGCAGTGATAAATGACTAAGCATTTGCACTTCACTGTCATCCCAAGAAGCTCTGCAATATGAAGGTGCAATAAACATTACATCATGTTTTCTTTGAAGTGGGAGACTTTTTAGAATGATGAGGTGTGTTCTTCTGTCTGGGAGAGATACAGGATGAATTCACTGGTCACCTGTGAATCATGCAAGTTTCCTCTCCTCTAGTTCTTCTCAGTGGCTCCTCTGAATCACAGACAAGCTTCAGATGTAATAAAACATTCCTCATTTGGTTCATATTGTGGCAGAAAGCCATAGTGGGCTACAGAAAAATGCCAAAACTCTCTAGTATTCTGTTAAAGAGTGACATTTTATTTAATTTGAGCCTTCGAAATGAAATACATGTCAACTTCAGGCCTGCGTTTACTGTATCTCTGATGAGGTTTGTTCAGCGTTTTGCAGAAAGAGGCACAGTCTGAGCTGGAAAACCTTCACACAAAATAGCTGCACAGTATTTGTTTTGTTGCTGCCGTGGATATGCCGGTCCAGCCTGCCCTCCTCACCTGTCTCGCTTACACTCATGCACTGGGAAACCAGAAGGTGATAAGGTGCTAAATCTTCTCTGGGCTGCATAGAGGTCGCAGACCCACTGTAATGAACCCACATCTTCAAAAGCTCTCATAAAATACCTGCCATTTTTTGCCAAAGCTGATGGTGTCCTGACAGGCCACACAGCTGTTTTCTCCTCCACTGGTTAACTTGAACATGTTACTATAAGTGGACATTCATGCTGCTCCCACAGTCACGCTGCCTTCACCTACCTGTCTGCATCAATCTATCATCTATTATGAGCGACTCTCATTCATTTAGTGTCATCTTTTATCTGTCGCTCCTTCACCTTTTGTCTTATTGTGCAGACATTTTTAAGTGACAGCATTTAATTCAACCAAGAGAAATAGTTACTCTACTTTCACAAACTGTACGTTGTTTCACTGGGCAAAAAAAAAAGTGCACTACTGGAGGAGAATCGTCTTAACTTTGCTGATTTAAGAATATCGATTCCAAAATCTGAAACCAGAATGGCTTTTGGTTTTAATAACACTAGTTTTCCAATCTTGCATCAACGCCATTTAATGTTGAATTGCAATGTGATAATAATCTGTGCTAAATTGACAGAATTTGCTTAAATAAATATATGTAGTGAAGCCAAATGAAGTGTAATCTGAAGTAAAAGAGTCCATCATCTTGGCTCTAAATTGTTCCAAAATGTTTCTGACACACTGACACATTTCAGAATTATTTGGATGAAATATTTCCCTGTGTTCATCACTTACTTCAATCAAACTGATAGAGAAAAAAAAACTGGTGTGAGAGGAAGAATTTAATTTTGAGTGACATCCTGCAACTAATCCGTCCAAATACTTTTATCATGTCCTCAGCTCATTGATCATAATTAGCGTCATGGCGCTGCAGTGATTAGCACTGTCACCTCACAGCAAGAAGGTCCTGAGTTTGATCCTAACACCAGGAACCTCTGTATGGGGTTTACATGTTCTCTCTGCTCCCACAGACATGCACTATTTGGATCATTGGTTAATCTAAATTGCTCATAGGTGATTGGTTGTTGGTCTCTATGTCCAGGTCATTATTGAAAATGAGAATCAGTTCTCAACTAATTTACCCAAATAATCTGGGGCTCTATCGTCTATCTAGATTCTGCACAAATTAATCCCAAACTTTTTAAACTTTATCACCGTTATATCACTTTGGACTCCAATACATTTCCCTTTCAGGTATTGAAAGCCAATTTATTTGACTGGTGTGATATCCTGCTGAAGGCTACATACTGATGTGCATAACTCCAAATTACAGTAGGGCTGCACGATATTGGAAAAAATTGTGATTGTGATTTTTTTTATATTGCAATATGAAAAAATACTGAGGAAGATATAATATCTGTGTGTGGTGCCGACATAAATGGTCAAAAGTGTTACCTCTGTTTGTGGGTGACAGGTGCAAGACACTGTGGACCCAGAACACATGTTTCAGTATCACCTTCTTGAAGCTGAAATAATTCCAGATAACTGAGGTTGCTTTTCTTTTTAGCACCAAGTCTTTGTTTTGGTGATTTTCTTTTGTTTGTTGCTCATTTGTCAATGCTGTTACCTATGAATACCTATGATTTTTTTTTTTTTATTGAAGTGAAGTTTTTTCTTGATCGAAAATCTTTTTTTTTTAGTTAAAGCAACTTTCCTTTTGATTAAATAATAAAGAAACAAATCTTCAAAAATTCATAGTAACCAGCGACTCATTCCATGTGCAGGGGCGTGGTCTGCTTTGGCAAACTGATTAAGAATGATCGTGATTGGTGGATGGCTGCGCCCAGTGTGTGTCAGGAACCCAGGTTGAAATCAGATGAGAACATGTTGAGTTCATTTGCTTCCTACATTGCAGAATCTGCCATGTTGCGATGACAATACTCAATACATTGTGCAGCTCTACTCCAAATCTTAAATTCTCTTTTTAGGTTTGGAATCAGCATGTCTGATTTAGGGGACATATTTTTCTCCCAGTAGCAACTTTATAGTTAACCAGTGTTTTTTTTTTCATCCATTTGGATCGTCTGTACATGTCTTCATTATCTACTCCATCGTGTGCAGCCTTTTTTTCACCTTGATTCTTTGAATCCATTACTGTACTCTATAATTTCTGAAAGGGGTGTCATACAACATCATTTTAGAGCGTGAAATAAAGGAAAAAACACAGGGACATCGAGCACTGAGAAATAATGTCACTCTTCAGTATCACATATCCTGAATAATCGATAAATCTGCTAAAACTTCTCTTCACAGCTTTCTTTGGTCCTGTGTAAGTGCACAGTTAAATACTTATTCAGTGCCAGTACATCCTAAGGACAGCTGAGCTCACAACAAGGAAATCAGTAATTTAACAAAAGTCAATCTAATGGGTTCAGGACGCAGAGGAGACCACCCAGGATCTGAGGAAGATGAGGCTCCTAAGAACTAGTAAAAATCTAGAGCAAAATAAGGATGTCACGGTGATCCACTGCAGGCTCCTTCGAGGGATTCCGAGGCATTTGGTTGACACAGAGCTTCATAACTCACAGACAAGTTGACAAAGCTTTAATTCAATATTTGTGTAAGATGGTCTACCAGTAAACAACTGATGTGATATGATACGACACATGCGATTGTATCCACATTTTCAATTGCAACACCCTCCAGAGCTGCATCGCTTGCTGGGACTGACAATTGGAAAGGTTTTGATGTTTACTTTGCTCATTTCGTTGGTATGACCTCAGTAAAGATGCATTCATCTTGTCTCCAAACCACTCCTCTACCCCCTGATACCTGCGTCTGAACCTCCCCGCCGAGCTTCCAGCAGGATAGTCATTGTCCCGGTAATAAATCAGCCACATGAGAAAAGAAAATGTAAAGGTATGGGTCACTGACACGCTGAGCAAACTAATATTTCCACAGTTTAAAGAATGCTTTGCTGTGTAAGTCCTAGTTTCACACCACAATGACCAGGACTTTTCTTGTCAAACCTTTACTCTTTAAGACAATTTAATCCTCCAGACCAGATCTGGCGTTTTGAGGTTACACAGCCAGTGTTATCAGTGCTCTTTTACAAATTCAACACTCCACATAAGGAGATTTAAACCCTTATTCACTGGATTAACACTGGAAACAGCACTTAACAAATGTTTACTTCTTCTCATACCAAAAACAGTGTCTGACTGTCTGTGCTTTTAGGGTTTTTCAGATGACCTACTGCACTTAACATCTCAATTTTCCTGAATTTTCCGCCTCCAATCTTTTACCTTTGACTTCCTGTGCTGCACTGACAAAAAAAGGCTTCGCCAAACAACTACAATGTGCAAACAAACGCATTCATTTTATAAACTTTATATAACGGTGATAAATGGTAATGTTGTTTTTTTTAACAAAGTGATTAAAGTCCTGGTTAAAACAGAGAAAATGAGTAAAATCTGTTGGATTTATTTATATTTCCTTGAGTTTCTGTTTGTCTCCTGAGACAGAGATAAAGTTAAAAGGTCAGCCGGTGCTCGGCTGCCAGCCTCTGCCGAAGTGTGGGAGGTCAGACTGATGCTTGTCTCTAATTCTAGACCCACAGACACATTCTTCTACTGCTTTGTTTAACTACTGCATGAGTAAATTCAATTAATCATCACACACTGTTGCATGAAGTTGGAATCAAATATTTTTCTCATGAAATGATTGTGACAATGTGATTTATTCATGATAGATAAAGTGTTTGTAATCATTGTACCTGGTCAAATGTGATCATTGATGTATATAAGCAGGAATAAAAAGAGGAATGTGTCTGAAAACTAATTATTCCATCTTTATGGGCAATAGTGTATAATGGTATCTTCACTGCGAACAGCTTTACATGTATGACTTCTATGTATTTAAGGTTTATTTTTTGGTAATGCATGAGAGAAGTGAGTCTAAAATCAGATGAGATGCTTCCTTCATCTCTGATAAATGTACTTTTAGGATAAAACCCACCATACTTTAAATACCACATCATCCACACCTAAGAAAGCAACACAGAAAACAAGACAAAGAATCCAAATAGGAGATTTAACAAGATGTGCTGATGGATGGAAAATGTTGTTTCCAGGAAACTTTGTGTGATAATCTAACATTGTTTTGTGTGTGGGGTCTGTTGGTGTGTGGGGTCTTGTTTGCTTGTTTTTGTGAGCCTCCAGACAGCTATTCAGACCTTAAGGTCAATCCCATGGAGAAGGGGGGACGTAGGTATGGAGGACAAATCCAAAAGAACACAGGCCTAGTGAAAATAACACCACAACACACAGTGGGCACGAAGGACACAAAGCTCCTCTTATCACACTGTCCAAAACTCTGCTACGGACATCAACACCAGAAAACAATATTTTCCATGTTTCAATAAAACTAAAAAAGTTGCTAGTATTGTTGTATAAATACTAAGCATTTATCTCATTTGTAAAACACACGATATGCAAAACTGGGTCAATTTAACACATGATACATAGATAACACCATGTCAGCAACTGTTCCTTTTACACCAACTATAAAATCGTGTGCAGAGAAATAAGTGAGTGGGTGGTCACAGTGTGCACGGCTACAAAGACAGACTGTTTAAGGGTGGGCAGGGGTGTTCAGTATGGGAAGTGTGGGCACGGTAGACATCAGCTTGTCCCATCGCTTGTTCGCCATGCAGAGGCGTGAGGCCAGATAAAGAACAGGAAGTGAGGGGCGACCACAGCTCGTCCATCCTGATAACACAAATGTTCCCATAAACACTAGGAAAACTACAGTACCGTAGGCATACAACGGGAAGGAATAATCTGACTTCAGTGAATTGTAGTGAAAAAAACACAATGATTTGGAGCATGGTGTTGGAGACTTTAAACGGTCTCAATAAGCGTCTGATCGCACCAGTTTTACCAGAGACTAAAAAAGGAGCAAAAAGCTTCCCTACACCTGAATAAGCAAACTATGTGAGCAGTCAAACAGTTTTAACCTATATATGCACAGCTACTACAAACAGTGTGTCAAAGTCCTAGACCAATATTAGGTTTGTTGGTTTAGTAAATTTCTAATGTCCACTCATATGCATTTCTCAGTGTCTGTATTAACATCCAATCTGGATAGATGGGAAGTATGGACAGCAGTAAAAACTAAAGTTTAAGGGAGAAAACAGCTTCTATAAACCAGTGTGGTAATATATACTCTAGCCTCTCTTTGGAATTAACATTTCTTTAACCTTTTTGTTCAGACAATGTGAGATTTATCACATTCATGTTCTTTTGTTTTATACCAGGTTTCATTCCACACATGTCAGATGTTTCTAATTGTTTGTGAGGCGTCTTTAACAACAGACTTACAGGTGGCCTAAGACTTTTGCTCAGTACTTAATGTCATACAAGTCATGTCAAACAGTGTAAAACCGATGAAACTAATAACTGAGTGGAAGTGCATTCTGGACTTTATACCTCAGAAAAACTGGTGCCAGAAACGCTTCACACTTCCATATGGTTAAATCAGAAAAAAAGAAAATAACCCTGCTTCAGTGAAATGTGTGCCTGGCGTCATGTCACAGTGTGTAGCTGGAATGTACAGTGAACCATATGATATGTGTTTGACAAAAAACACATGAAACAATTAGTGTCACATTAACCCACCCTGACTCGTCCATAATCCTGTCGCTTCAATTACCGCAACTGTCAAAACTTAGATTTCAAGTCTAGAAGGACTGGAAAGCTGCATACGTGATATTTAAAGTGGACTGCTTTACAATTCTGTCTAATAGAGTAGGAGTCACTGGATTTCTGATAAACTGTTTCTGACAATCCTGTTGCATTTTAATACTCTTTTTGTATGAGTGTGTATTGCTACATGTATGTTGGCACAACCAATGACAGATTGGTACTTAAAGAGGCATTAAGGAGGAGATAATGTGGGGCTTAGTAATCTAAAGCACCTGCTTAGTAGCAGTTTTACAGTGAACAACCAAATTACATTCATCATTACAACTTCCAGGGTCATATTCATAAATTGTTAATGTCAGGTTAAGTTCGCCACCTGTTTTTCCTCTGCCTTCCTTTCATCTATTCCCAAAGGAAACTTGACTCACTTTTGCAGATTTCTGTACCCTCAAATTATCTGGGTGGGAAAATATGTTCCACTTTTTAACCTCTGACGTACTCAGAAAAAGCCAACGAGGGAGAGGGAGAGAAGAAAAGAAGCAGGTGTTAAACAAAAGTGGTAGTTTGTACTTTATGGATTCTTAAATTTACATCAGCCACACACATGGTACAGAGTGAGGATTACTGTATTATCACTGTGAAGCATCCACTCTTAAACACTGGGTCAGGACCCCTGGGTAGGTCACAGGAGATTTTATTTGTCTAATAAAGCTGCATTTCAAGCTAAGAAAAAATATGTGAGGCAAAAAAGTAGAAAAGGCCTGGAGCACACTGACAGTTTTGAACTATTTTAATGGTGCAAACAATCTACAGCTCTTCTAAGAAAGACACAGCAGTGTCAAATGTTGATAAATGTCTGTTTGCATCGAACCGTCAGTGTGCTGCACCTAATATTTACCTTTACTAAAAGAAGCATGAAAAACCTTATTCTAGTCAAAAAATATATATATATGTTTGTGATAGGACTGAATATGTGCATTTACCCAATAGTTGTCATTCTTCTTGTTTTACTGATGAGAGGCAAAAAATAAGAGACTGTTGCATCAATGAAATTATCTGGTATTAATGTATCTGTATGTGTTCAATAATACATATATATAAAACAAATGTGATTTATCAAATTTATACCGCATCAAAATAGTCGAATATTCTTGAAGACAATATTATAAGCATTGGCATATTATGAAATATGAAATGTTACTGTGCACAAAATCACTCATAATTATTTTTAGATTTATTACATGGGTTGTAATGATCTGTTCTTTGTAAAGTGCTTAGGAAACGCTGCTCTCAGGTATAAAGTATTCTGAAATATACATAGTGAGTCATGATGGGAGCATGAAATCTGTTTTTAGACTCACAGACTCCTAAATGGACAGATCTGGGACACTGTCAATCATTTTTTGACCTCATATGGTGCGGCTCCCTCCTTTGGAGATAATTTTTAATACAATGGGGAAAAAAAGCCCACCCACTGTGCTTTAATGAGACCATCCATTTCATGTCATGATAAGTAAAACTGTGCAATTAGGATAGTCATAATTATGACGGTGTTGTTGGTTTTTACCCCTGAAGGGTAGGCAAGGGGTATTGTTTTTGGTTCGGTTTGTTTGTTAACACTCTAACAGCAAAAATATTGCTTGAATTCATACAAAATTGGGTTTATAGATTGCCAGTGACCCAGAATAGATATTATTATATTTTGGGAAAAGTAGGTCAAAGTTCATTTTTTTTCTTCTTTTTTTTTTCTTCCATTTACTTATAATGGGCGAGATTTCACACATGCATAAAAACGTCAATTTTGTTTCAATTTACTTCAAGCATGGCACTGATATCAACACACGCATAGACATAATGACATCAACTGGATCGATACCAAAATAAGCTACAATACATGTGAGTGGCGGGATTTGTTGCGTCTGGCACCACCTGTTTGGTCATGGTTTACATACTGGGACAGTAATTTCATTAAGTGAGTTAAGTGTAGTTTTGAAATAAAGCACAATTAGTTGCTATCAAAACGCTGAAATCTAGAAATTTCAGAGAAACAAGTAAGAGAAATAGTTGAAGTTAGGCTATTATTACTTATGTTAATATAATTAACCCATAAAGACCCAGTGCTACTTTTCTGTCATTTATTAAATTATTCTGTGTATTTTGCAGTTTTCACTGTAAATCATGTAGTTCCCACTATTTAATTTCCTATATTTAATTTAGATGTTCATGAAAACTCATTGTAAACTCAAAGGTTATTAAATCAGAAACAGAAAACTGAAGAAAATTGATCCAACTCCATGGGTTTTACTGGTGAATTAATGTTGTAGAAGATAACGGTGTTTCCACGTTCACTACGGAGCCTCTGAACGTCCAAATGGGTCATATCTGATGACCATGAAAACATGACAAACTGCATTTTACAACAATTATTTACATGTATTGATAGGATTAGTGGATTAACAGGTATTAAACATTTCAGATCAGTAGATGCTTTGGTTGCTAGTGGATGTTTGGGTCTTTATGATTTTTGGTCTTTATAAACACAGGATATAATAATTACATGTGTCCCCTTCACATAATGTACAAATAACCATTACATAAAACACTCAAAGAGCAAAGCCTGAGCCTCCTCGAAAGCTTACAGTAAATGCGAACATGTCTGGACTCGGATGCATGCGTGCACAGGCACACTTGTGCAGATATACGACCTACAATCACTGAAACAAAGAAGACCAGGGGGAGATAAGAGAAAGAAAGGGAAAAAAAAGAAACGCTCCAATCAACTGTTCCTCAACACTGTTAAATAAGGACAGTCCTGCCCATAAATCAGAGTTTTACGGTCTCTACAGTGTTCCTAACCCCCTGGCCTTGTCCTTCTGGCCCCCTCCATGTTGACAGCCGTCCCAGGGCCCTGACTGACCTGCTCCCTGGAGGCAGCAGCATCCTCTCCTACTTCGAAAGAACAACTCCAGAATCTGCTGAAAACTTCATGACCTGCACTACATCAAAGCTGTCATTTATTGAGTAACTCTCTATTTAGCACAGAGTACAACACATGACTCTGGTCGGACATTTTCAGAAATGTTACAGGGATTTGCTTTCATTCCGTGAACTAATTGTTTACATTAATGGAAGGTACTTGCTACAGTCCAATTTAACCTACTGTCAACAAATCTGTTTTCTTTCAACGTTTACAAGCTGTGGCCATTACACCACTATCATACCACCTCTATTGAATTACTGGGAACAATATAAGTGATTCCTATCTGTGGCTTTTTCATAGTACCCTACAGGCACCCGAGCCTTTCTAATTCTGCAGTAATGTGGAGGGACAATAAACCTTATCTTTTTAACAGCCCTCTGTAAAAAATAAGACTTCCTTTCTATTTTGTTGCATGTCATTAGATGCATTCATCCCCAGGGTACAATGACAAGAGGCTGTGGAATGCACTGAACTACTGATAGATCTACAAGATTAACAACTGATCAATCAAAAAAAAAAAAAAAGACATTTAAAGCGTTTGTGTGTGATGCAAATTATGTATGATGGACCGTATCACTATAATAATGCAAAAAAAAAAAAAAAAAAAAAAGTGAGGTTCAGAAAATACAGCAAAACAACAAAATCCCAGTCATACTGTGCACACATCAAACAAACACTGACCCTATAATTAAACTTGAAAAAAATTAATAAAAGTGGTTGTTATGAATCTACTAATCAATTTTTATAAGATCCTGAACCTTGAAATTTCAAGATATTGTATATATTTTTTTAAAAACTGCAAATATATTTTCAAGTTCAGAACTAAAACATTCCTGTTTGTGTTCACAGGTAAAATTTAGAAAAGAGAATTATCATTTAAGAGGGTGTTTTTTCTGAAACCATGTAGGAACCAAAGTAAAATCTGGATGTGTTTTTTTGGGCTCAAACTATGGAATGAACTTAGTAAAGAGTTAAAATTGTGTTGCTCTGTTATACTTGAGGATTATTTGGATGTAATATAATTGAAGAATACTGTATATCTTAATAGAAATTAATCTTGACTTATCTTTGTATTTTCATTTCTTGTGGATTCCTGCTACTCTGGGAAAGGCAAGGAATGGAAATAGGATCAGCAAAAATAAGGCCCTGGGTTAGTTCTTTTTCAGTTACTGAACGTAAGAAAAATATCTGTTGAAATAATCTTTATTCTGCATGTGTTTGCCACCGAAATTAAATTATTTATTCATTCTCTGCAGTTCTCTGCCATTTGTAAACAAGGTAAGCAATTTACAGCTGAATTTAAGTGACAAAATATTTAACCCAGTATCTGCCTTTATATATACAGAGTTGCCAGTAAAATTGGAGTAAAGTATTTTTACCTCTTCTCATGAAATGATTGACAATGTGATTTATTATTGACAGGTAAAGTGTAACTGGGACTCAGTGGGAAATCATTCCACCTGCTCAAAGGTGATTACAAAGGCCCCACAAAATGAGATTTATTACATCTTATCACATTATCTATACATTTATATCATGTTTATATTTCTGTATAATCAGTGGATAAAAGCTGATTTAATGATGACAGATTGGAGAAGGAAAGAGCTGACTGCTGATGAACTGGCCCACTTCATTACCCACTCAAAGCAAACTGACAGTGAAAACCGATCGCACGTGTGAAATTGTATGCAATTAAACATCAAAATAACAAAAAAAAAGCCTTTTGAGCCAAATCAGTTCATATACTTTTAGAATTAATTGACCTAGTTTCGTAGTATTTTAAAAAAGATGCCAAAAGTTGTTGCTCACCGAGATGTTGTTGCAGATTTTTTGATATGAGAGATGATCAGGAGTGAGGTGGAACGTAAACCCCTCCCTTTCACCTGCTCTTCTTCCTGCTTCACCTCCTGTTAGGGCCTGAAGAAGATCTTTAACATATCTTTCTCTTGTGACGCCCATGTCATTGGCTTCCCTTGTCACATCATCCTCTGAAACTGAACAGAAACACAATGACAGAACTTTCGGTTTTCATTCAAAGACATTGTTGTCATTTTTGGGGGGATGCTTAGAAAATCGTACAGGTGAAAAAACTGGAAAAGGGGGCACTGAGGTGAGGGCACACTGAGGAGCAAAATTATAAACATACATTTGTTGTAAATGCATGAGTGCATGTGAAAGCACATTTGAAGAGACACTCGCAGAGAAACCAAAGGGAATGTCCTCAGCTGTTGCACAGCTGCTCACTCAGGGCTCAGGGTCCCAATTAACACATCAAACACAGAAACACTGACAATCCAGAAGCCTGTACATAGCTGTCACAAGCCCATGTCTGCCTGTCAACTCTGCAGATGGACACCAATAGAAAACTAAGGACCTGTTCTGTTCCAGGTGTCCTCCCAGAGAAAACGTGCCCATGTGCTAATGTGACCACAGATGCACACACTCATATACAAAGACAAGCCTTGTAGAGTTTAATCTATCTAATACACCTGTAAGCTGCAGCACAGCAGTGAGGACAGACGTTAAAAACAAGGTCACTGCTGTCCCTCCTTCTGAAGGACCAACAGTTACAATGTTATGAGGTTGGGATCCACCAGGTGCCTGCACACTTAGACTCACATACAGCATAATGAAAAACCACATGGTGAAAACAGGGTCTTTTCTGAGGCAAAAAAGAATGAGTTTTATGTAAAATGACAGTTCAAACCCCAGGTTTTAGAGTAGGGGTGTCAAACACATGGCCTGTGGGCCAACATCAAACCACCTAAGGTCCAGTCTGACCTGTGGGATGAATATGTGAAAAGCCAAATTTACACTGGAGATATTAACAATCAGGTGTCATTTTAATTCAGGGGTCACATACAGCCAAGTTCAATCTAAAGCAGGTCAGAGCAGTAAAATACTATCATAATAAACTATATATAATGAAAACTCCAAAGTTTCTTCCTTGTTTTAGTATAAAAAAAAGTAAAATTACATGAAAATGTTTACATTTACAGGCTATTCTTTCACAAAAAATGTGAATAACCTGAAATGTAGTAAGAAAGGTAACTGCAATTTGAACCATATTCTGTCTGTTACTAAATGTTTTATGCTTTTGTGATCTGTAAGTTGTAATGTACATGTGTATGTGATAAGCTAAGACATAAGACTGCGAAAATTGCACTTTTTTTTTTTAAAGAAATTTCAGGTTGTGTATGTTATTCACATTTTTAAAGAACAGGCTGTAGAGGTAAACATGTTCATAATGTAATTTTACTTTTTTAATTGAAATTATATTGGGCTGTATGTGACCTCTGACACCCATGGTTTTAGAGGGTTTAGGTGCCATCTGGTTTCTTGTTTGTAAAGGGGTTCAATGCACAGAAACTGTTGCAAAAATTTTCTTCAACAAAATACCTTACATAATCGGCACCAATATTTATCACCATATCTATGTGGAAAAAAATGGAAAAGCTAAACCATAAACAACAGAGAAGAACCCGTTAGGGAGCAGCTGGATCTAACACATCTGTGAAAAGTTACTGGTTATTTCCAAGGCCCTCCACATTGATTTCATATTAATGTGGCTTAGATGGGGCCCAAAATGGTTTGGGTACAACACTAAAATGATATCATGAATGTATAGGTGTAAGTTTAGTACTTGTTCACATATGAGGTCTTTACCTTCTCCAATCCACGCAGAGCTACCATCAGTCAGAGCGAGGGTGAACCCAGCCCCCAGGTCTACAGCCCAGTCCACTCGCAGGAAGTAGGGGGTGCCTGGATCAGTGGTCACGGTGATCTGTCGGACCGCACCACTCATGCCTTTAATGAGCCCTGAAGACCTGCAGACAGTCACAGATGAGTCCATTCCATTGTGTTCAGGACAGCTTTCAGGTTTCCTGTTTGTATCAGTTACATTAATGTGCCACATTGTTTTATCCCATTCATTTTGTAAGAAAACCCTGTGTGTGTCCTTAATGGGGGTCTTTCTGAGTCAGTGGGACCACACGTGGATTAACTCGCCTCAGCGAAGCATGGGTTGCCTGGCCACCAGCAAGGTAATAACATGCTATTAAAGCAAATAAAAATAGTACCCGAAGAGCACAATCTGTAACAGTTTTCAGAGTATAATTATCCAAAGATGTACTGCAAAGATATTTATTTAAATGAGTATTAATATAATGACCTTGCATGACTGATATTAAACCCAATTAGCTCTATACACCCTTGAGCATTAGCACCAAATACAAAAATTACAACTATAAGTTGAAGTATATAACATAATTCTGTACCTGCATGAACAGAAGAACATCTTAAACTCTAATTTATCCACAGCCAAAGTAAAAAGTGTGAGATCCATATAAGCTCTACATAAAATTCCTTTACGGTGTGATCAATGAGTACTTCATTATTGATGTCATTTTACTCACAAGCTAATTAATGGGTTAAATGACTCAAAGCTTCAGCTGAAGTTCAGTCAGCTCTGTGACTGATGCTGATCTATACATCACAATATAGTCTATGTAAACACTCCTTAAATGTCCTTTAGGATTATTAGCTTTGGTCACACATTTATTTCCTTTCCCAAAGAGCTTGGGAAACTTTTACTTGATTACGGATGTCCATGTCAGAACATGTAATTACTGCTTTCACGTGCAGTCAGAGGTGAGTTGGACATCTACCCTTCTTAAATACAGGGCAAAGTGTGTGGAACTGGAGGGAAAAGGACAGCTAAATTGGCAGGTAGCCAAGATGGACATGTTTGAAAAAAATGAAAATGACCCCCTTCGGATACTGTGCTGTAAGTTATGACGTGACAGTACATTTCATTCTTTCTGGGGGGGCTTCTTTTGTATCTACCTAAAAAGTGACAGAGCAGGTGGTCAAGGTTATTTAAAATTAGAGTTTCTGCACATGTACCTTCTTCACACACACACATACCGGTGAATGCACATGTGCACCTACACAAAGAACTTTAAAAGAGATTAAAGTTGACCCTTTGTGCTTCAGAAAGAGGTGTGGCTGAATGAAGGGGCTGAACAATTCGCAAGAGCTGAAAGGTTCAACTTTAACCTCATAAAGTGAGCCCGGCTACTCATTAGTTACTGTAACATCTGTTGTCCAGGGACAGTGACCCTGTGGTAATGACAGAAAGATATTCCAATGCTGTCTGTCAAGAATGAATGGAGAGCTGCAGAAAACCCTCAGTTAATCCTGAAGTCTTTCTGCCAGAATCTGTTTAGTTACTTGATTAAACACAATCACTGGAATGCTTGAATCATCCACCAAAGCTCCTCTGCAGCCTCCCTCTGTAATTTCTTGCTCAGCCTTTTCATTGTTGCTTCTTCAGTTTAGCTGCATATGAAAACACTACGGTGCAGCTCTACCAGCGGAGGAAGTGCTAGGTGAATAAGGCATTTTCCAGAAACAAGCCACAAGGAAAACCCCTAATTATGGATCTTGGGTCTTAAATGAGGAGTTCATACAGACAAGAAGAAGCCAAGGCAGTTCACTCTCTTTTTAATGGGCCCTGATAATTAGCCCACTGTTCTCACTCTCCTTTCACTAGACTCCTCAGTCATATTTTAACACATAAACAATTATTCATCAAATAAATTTCAATGCGGTAAATATGACTGTATGTGTTATTTTCAGTTAGAAAAATCTACAGTGGATAGGTTAAATAATCGGATATGTGTAATACCATACTGTAGTGCAGACTAGAAGCTGGTCAGTGTGTTGTAAACTATAAAACTTAATCACATTAAGAATGAGGGTTTTTAAGCTTACACTTGCTCATCTGTTGGTCTCAGAAACTGGACTCTCCATTCAAAGACTTAGGTTTACTTTTACTGTAAAATATGCAAAGCATTATTTATGTGTGGTTTATAATTTGACAGATAACTTCTTACATGAAGAGCTCTCTAGGAGCGTCTGGGATAGAAGGGTCGAGGGGGGATTTATGAAACATAGTTTAAATGCAATCAAGATGCTGTGTGGCTGGTTAAAGGGAGGGGACTCCATTGCAAAAACTTTCAGAAAAGTGGACCACAAGTATTTCACTTTTACGTCACTAGAAAATGATCACCATGAGAAAATAGGACCTATCACGAAACCTATAAATCTATATGGTTTTAACCAAGGATTTATGATCAGCACTTTCCTCTCTTTCTCATGACACCTCTGTTGGGGTTTGTATTATTCCCAAACTAGAAATTAAAACAATAATATCCAATATTATAATCATTTCTGAGTCTCACCACTGGACTATTGGTCACAGTATAATGGCTCTTTAATATTACTTTAGTTATAAACATGGAACAGCCTGAACCATGGATGTTTTAACGGGTTTACTTCATAGTTTCATCGGATCACTTCCTCTGTATGGATTTTACAATATTTTCTTCTGACAACGACAGTAAATTCGGTATATTTTTGGTCAAGGTAAAATGTAAAGTGACAATTTCCTTAAAAACTTACGGTCTTAGGGACTAACTACTGCGAAATCCAAACGAAGTTGTATTTGTGTCTGTTCATTCAGACAATATTGCAGTTTGACAGAAGTTTCACCTTTCAACTCTCACCGTCTCAACCAATCAGCAGCGGAGGATTGACACGGCGTACGTGCGTACGTTACGTAAATCGCCGTTGTTACGTAAAGTAAGTTCATCCAGCAGGAAGTGTGATGTGGCTTTGACTCCCAACAAAAATGGTAAGCGTGTCTTCTTAAACAAATGAATCAGCTGTTTAAGACCTCTTTGAGCATTAACCTTGGCATGTGTAGTTTTTGTTGGCATTGCAGTACATTTACATATCGTTATTGAGGACGAAATAAAGGCTAAACAAATACATCGCTAACGATAGCTAGCTTCAATAAGCTAGGTAAGTTTGCAAAATCTATACTTATCACAATCCGTGTTGATTTTAGATCGATGTACTGTCGACTTCGTGAAACTTGTGACCTTCCGACATACGTGAATCCTTCAATAGCATAACATACCGGTATTTAATAGGACCTTAGGAGCAGGAGCAGCGCAAGCATCGCTAGCTCTGTTTTGAGTTGTGTGCCACGTAGTGACACCACAGCACATGATGCAGCAAGAGGGTGCACAGAATAATATGAACATTCATTCATTTGATGTTTTAACAGCTACTTTATTATACTGTTGATTATTATTGTTATAAGATAGACCGTTGTGTTACTATTTAGAGGCGGCAGCCGCGCCTTTTGCAAATATTATTGTTGCCAATGAAGTGTTAAATCGACCGATTCACATTATCAGAGAGCCTATGGCCCCAGACAGGGGTAAATGTTGTTAAAACACTTTACATGATATGCAATGAATGTTTGAATTATCAATCTTATTTGGAATTGCTGACAGGAATAGACATGTTGTAGATGACTGTGACTGACGCCATGATGGGATATGTTTGATAAATCTTTACATGAAGAAACAAACATTAAACCATATACAGTATACAATCAAGACAGTTTTGATGTACTGTTTACCACATGTATTTTTTTCAAGACGCTACACCTAAACTTCTAAATTGACATGTATGTACTATGTTGGAGGCGTTTTTCTTCTTCTGTGTCACTTATGATTACACAGCCAGCAGAGGATCTGAAAGCACAGCTGGTGAAACAACATTCCTACCATAATGCACTCATAACATCAGTTCTGCGAAACACTTGACCGATGACAACACTTGAAACACTTGGAAATGTTGTATTCAGTGCCCAGAGCAAGCACTTGATCATTTCTGTCCTACATGTATCATTGTCTTTTCTTCACCTTGCAGTCAGCCATTTTCAACTTCCAGTCACTGCTGACAGTGATCCTTCTCCTGATCTGTACCTGTGCCTACATCAGAGCTTTGGCCCCCAGCCTGCTAGACAAGAACAAGACCGGGTATGAGCAGATACAATCCAAGATACTTAACACTGTCAATCACACAGAAAATTCTGGTGAATAACTCACCATTTAAATGTAACTAAGCAAGACACTATCACATATTTCTGACTTCACCAGGATTTACTGGAGTGTTTCTTTCATCAGCAATTCCCTATAGAACTGAAATGTCAAGTGGTTTATTTATACTAGATTCATTTATTTTGGTGTTACATTGCAGTACATGATCAAGATCCAGTAAATGATTATAAAAAATCGTCTGAGTATGTCATAATGTTAAACAAAATGAGCCTATGTTTTCATCCTGTTTGATTTTTTTTCTTTTTTACTTCAGAAACACAGAAAATAATTTATCCTAACATGATTGAGGCAGTTAAAATAAAGAGGCTTTAAGATACAAAATTTGCCAAATTGCATTTTAATCAGTATTTAAAGTACCTATAAATCATAGCAGAAATCTTGTTGACAATAAAAAAGTAACAAGCAGAACCAAATTAATCAGCATTAGGCTTTCCTGCCAGTAAGATTTGCAAACTGAGAAGGGTTTATCGATGTTATCCAGAACCCAAAAAACAGAAAATGTTGTGTGTTAGTATTTGACTGTGCCACTTGTTGTTATTGAAGAAATCGTACCACCTCTGTAAAATTAAGTTCTGCAGAGACATCACGTTGTAAGTCAACAAGGACACTGGCTTATTTTTCAAGTAATGTAGCTGAAGAAAGTAAAGTAGCTGAAGGACTAAATGTTCATCATTACTGGATCATTGTTATTCTTGGATGTACAAAGTCCATGATTCATTTGTAATAGGCCTGGCACAGCCCAAACACAGCCACACATTAAAAAAATACACTCCTTTCCACTCACAGACACATCGTTGATGCAGGGAGGGATGTCCTTTTCAGATAAACACATGCAACTCAGACTGGCAGATGGGATGATTTAATAGTTTTCCCCCTTGACTGATTTGTTGACTAAGGCATGAGGCGTTATTTGTGTTGATCTGATGCCACACATTATGCAAATCCTACTTGTGTGTTAGGCATAGGTCTAGAATCTAAGGGAAATACAATCTCCAGATGAATTTTACATTATTGCATTCTTTGCTGAGAAAATCTGTGCAAGTTATGAAAACAGTCAAGTTACCTAAATGAAAAGAAATTCAGTTTATGAGGGCTATGTTAATTTTGTATAAGAAAACAACTACAAAAGGAATGCAGACGCCCTCCTTGATATGAAAGTAAAGGGCACAGACCATTAGAAAAGTGAAGCTCTGGAATGCCACATTTGCCTCAGCTGTCACTGGAGATAAAAGACTCGCTGGCTGTCCTCGTCTCTTTCCTTGTGCAGTCCTTACATGGAAATGGACAAAAGTGATCACTGAATCTGCTATCTAGACAACTGCACAAAGTAAACAGCTACGGGAGGATAGCCTCATTCTTGTTTTATTGCAGTAAAAAATAAACATAGGCAACAAGTTTGTTTGTTTGTAATATATTTTGTTCTCCTTCATTTTTTTTTAGGCTTTTAGGAATTTTCTGGAAATGTGCTCGAATAGGTGAGTCAGTGCTGTATTAAGATCAATAGAATGGATTCAATGGAAAGTCAAGAACTAATGATTGTTTTATTTTGTCTGTTTGTTTGTTCTTCTGTGTAGGTGAGCGGAAGAGTCCCTGGGTGGCTTGCTGCTGTGTCATCATGGCTTTCAGTATACTGTTTCTGCAGTAGCAGTTCAAAGAACAACACACATGGAAACGCCGAGAAGACGAACAGACAACAAGGCATGGACGATGTGATCCTCTCTGCGCACCCAGAACTCCGCTGGTCGTCACTTAGATAATGTAAAGATGGAGACCCTTCACCACTCACCGTAGCAATTGAAAGAAAACGTGTCTGTGTAGGCGGAGGGGGTGAGCAGATAGCCCCGGAGCGTGTACGTTTTCCATCCACAGACTTCAAGTTCTCTTCTTATGTTTGCTTATGTGGAATGTTCACTATTTGTGTGTGTGAGGGGGCACCAGTGCTTTCTGTTATCTCCCTCTTAGCTCAAAGGAAATAATTCACATTCTGACATCATTGGTGGGATCAAGTAACATATTGTTTGTCCAAACATTTCAGACACTTGCCTAAAAAAATGTCCTTTGCAGTTAATCACATTTGACCTTTTTAAAATTCTCCACAAAATAACCTTTCTAAATGATATTAAATTCCTCCAGAGGGCCCATTTTTGTAAACTGGATCATAATGTGGTGTGTTTTTAATCACCACCACTCTCCATAACCTGTGCCCTGCATGTTGTATATAGAAATGGTGATCATATTCCACATCAAACAAAATGGTGTTAAATCATCTAGCAGGTGTTTAATTGTTTCATATTTGCCTCTAAACAGCTACTGATGTTTTTTAAAGTCAGTCAGTTTGCCGCTATTTATTAAAAAACCCTTTTTTGGACATCTGTTTAAAGAGCCTGATTTGTCATTTAAGCTTCACTCGATTGCATTATATCTTAAATTAATGCTAAATTTTAAAGGCAAAGTATGTAATATTTTCAGTGAAACATGATAAGGATCCAATGATAATAATCCTTTTTAATATCACCTCGGACCCTCTGTCAGTGTGTTTTGGTGCATTTACCTGCAGAGATCCTGCACTTCAACTGTAATTTCAGTTTTCTTCTTTTGCCGTTTCTAGAACCTCTACAGGGGTGTGAATTTTGGTAGCGTGTTTGTTCCTCCAGCAGAGACAACAACATAACAAAAGCACCTCTGGTCTCCTGCTCTGCTCTATTCTGTCTCTAGAGTTTTCCAGTTGTAGTTTGCACAAGTATGGGTGTGCTCATTTGTGTTTTTACAATATAACCTCAGATAGAATCAAGAAATGCTCTTTTCCATTTCATCTGCGGTTGTTCTCATCATGCAGACTGTACCTCAGTTGCTGCTTTCTCTTCCTAGTTCAGAGGGGAGATGAGGGGTCAAAGTTGATTTGTTCTCCATCAAAAGTGAAAAATGCTGCATACTTTTTCTTTAAGATGCTTATTAATTCAGACTTGTAAATTACACTGTGTGGCTGAAATAAGTCTCCACCTGGATTCAACTAAGCAAATCGATCAGTCTTCCATTGGGTCATTCCTGAAGTGATTTATACATTTCATCAGGAAATATGGTCTTTAACCCAAACTGGTGCAGTGAGGAGCTTCTCACCTGTTTTTTAAGGATACAAATTTGTACGATGACAACAGTCTTTGGATTACGTCAGGGAGCATGTGACAGTTTTTTTATACCTTAGTCCAACTTTAGTAAACTGTAATGTAACTGCAGATGGAAAAAATATCCAATCCCAATCCAAAGTTATTTGTAAAGCACTTTAAAACAACTGCAGTGGACCAAAGTGCTGTACAGAAGAATAAATAAAACCAAAATACAAGAATAAAATACAAGAATAGATTAAAAGACATAGAACTGTACAAAAAAAAGAAAACAGTGTTGTGCAGAAGAATAAATAAAATATTAGATTAAAAAACATAAAAAGCAATTTAAAAAATAACAAACCAACACCAAATAAAACAATAGAATAAAAATAATACTAGATGGAAAAAATGTTGCATTTATTTTGACACTACATAAGAATTGCACAGTATACAGGATGAATGAACGTGATTAGTTTTGGACCGCCTTCATCTTATATGGTGCTTTTTTAGCCAGATAGTGCACAATGATTTGTAAATTGTAAGACTTAGTGGCATATATTGGTGCAAAAATCACAGCAAGTAACGCAATAATTGCTCAAAGTTAATAGTGAACTCCTTTAATAGCTGTTGCACTAAGTTCTGTCTGAAGTGGTGTCCTCAGGATTCTTCTTGGACTCAGATTGACAGTGAAGAGTTGGCGATGACCCCTTCAGTAACCTTCCAGTCATCACTCAGCCTCCCAGGGTTCAGGGCTAAGTGACTGCCAGCCTGTTTTACCACATAATGACAATGGCACTTATCAGAACTGATGTGCTGTTGTCTTATTTGGTCACAGCCGCATAGAAGTCTGTTTGATGGATTTACATTCATACCAAGGAAACATGTAGATGTGCAAACACTGAAGGAAATAATCCAGATGTTTTGATTTGATATGTAATTATTTAGACAGATAATAGATTATGTTTTATTTAGAATGGCTGTACTGTGAGTGAATTCACAGCTGAATTCCAAATGCTGTGACATTGTGTATTTAAATAATTGTGTAAAATGCAGATTCTCAGGTTTTCATTCATTTCCGATGCTTCTTTTTTTGGATGCTCAGAGGCCCCATAGTGAAACACCATCCTCATTAAAAAAAAAAAAAAACATGTAGTTTGAGAAATGACTGTTTGTAGATGCATATTTTCATGTTCAGTTAATGATATATTTGGATGAAGAAGTCATATTCTTTGTTTTGATGTAATAACCTTTGAACTTACTCTTAGCTCTCATGAACATCTACATGGTCAATAAATTAAATGTAGGAAAATACTTGAAAAAATGCAGATGATAAAAAAAAAAATTAATGAATAGGAACTGGACTGCAGTCTTATAAGTCTTTCAGGGTTAAATACTCTACCTGCTTTTATGAACATCTCTATGTACATATTGGAAAATATCAGATTTTTTTTACTGAAAAATGCTAAGAAATAGTGATAAATCTCTTAAGAAAGTTTAGATTTGGCGAAAAATTCATTTGAAAATCACTACAAACAGTTCTTAGTCTTTCAGAGTTCACATATACCACAAAATATATACCCTTCATGAACTCCTAAAATACTAAAAAAATATATACCCTTCATGAACTCCTAAAATACAAAAAAAAAAAAACAGTCCTCACCGTCAGATAAAACTGTCCCACACAGGTTTCCACATCCTGGGTGGTGTAGGGGATATAAATAAAGCGGGGGACTTGTTGACATACACACCTTTGATACTGTGATCACTGATGAGTGTCCAGATCCTGACACCCCCACACAGTCCCCTGTTAGGGAGCCTGGGTCCCATATTAGTATGCATCCGTTTTGGCCTTCCCTGGTTGAGATAAAGCATCAAGTGAAGCCTGCCGGTAAAGTCCCGATTATCAGGCAGTGACGCAGATACAGGAGACACAGAGGAGCAGGAAGCTCTCAGTCATCTGCTTCTATCTTCGGGAGCAGAGATACTGTTAAGCTGGAGAGACATCAGTGGGTCAATGAAGCGAGCTAATGTCTTGGGCGATGATGAAAAGGAAAATGGAAGGAAGGCCTGAAGTCACTTAACCCCAGCTGACGATAGACGCTCTTATCACCAAAGTAGAACTTGGGAGAATAAATGAGGAATAATCTGTACTGAGACAGAAGATAGTGGGGTCATGGGGTCTTCCTTCAGAGACGTTCAGGGACAAACGGAGAATTTGGTTTGCACATTTTGGAAAGGGTCTATAACGGTGGGATGGATACAGCCACACGTTAAATAATATCTCCACAAACACTCTATCACTTCATTAGTTTTCATTTGTCATTATTTCTAAAAGTTTGTTTAGCAGCACATGGTCTTAGTTGCATTCAGTCGGTCATTGAACACAGTTTAGTTCATTTTGGATTGGTTTATTTTAATAGTAGTAGGTGCATATACAGTCATGGAAAAAAAGGATTAGACCATCAAAAGTCATCAAAAACAATGGTTATACAATCCAGTACTAACTCCTGTGTGTATCATGTGACTAAAACAGACAGAAAAGAAAACAGAATGAATAAAAGCACTGTTTTTGTCAGTTCAGTGACATAGATACTGATGTAAGAACTGAAGGGATATTGGTTTTTATCAAGAAAACATGGAAAATGGATAGATATCAGCTCTGAAATTAAACTCATATGAGCTATTTTTGTTGTTATTGTTATATTTGTCCAAACAAATGTACCTTTAGTTGTAGCAGGTATTAAAATTAACAAGAAATTGAAGAAAACAAGGGTGGTCTAATAATTTTTTCCACCACTGTATATGAACAGTATATTAATCCTTCGTTCCTTTGTTTGAGTTACCGGGTGTGGTGGAATGTCCTGTTCCAAAAAACTGCAAAAATCTAAATCTTAGCAAGTGTATTTTTCTCATTTCTTGTGCAAATATCTCATCACACTTAAAATAAGACATAATCACCTAAAGAGTAACTTTTCAGGGAGATATAAGAACTTATTTTTAGACAATAGATCTGGAAAATCTTGTTTCAAGAAATCTTACCAGATCATTTTCACTTGTTCCATTGGCAGATTTTTTTGCTTAATTCAAGCAAAAAAAAAAATCTGATTAATCTGATTAAGATTTAGATTTTTTCCAGTGTGTAATGTCATGGGGGTTTAGTTTTACTGAAGCTTCAGTTGTATTTAGTTAGAGTTAGTGTCCATTCTGTTTTCCCTTTTTGTGTTTAATGGTTTGGCAAAGCCATTATATATACAGAGTATCCCAAAAAAATGTACATACACTGTAGCAGCTGATAACTCAATTGTTTGTTTTGTCTTTGCAGATTAAACCCATTGGAATTAATGATGACAGTCAGACTAAACTTTAAAGACAGTAAATTCATTCTGAAATGCTACTGCTAACGTGAATACCAAGGGAATTGTTTTGTGATGTGTGCGATTCCAGCGCTTGGCGTCGTCAGCAGTGTCTGGACCAGAACGGGCGTCAGTTTGAGAACAGGTGGTGACAAAACAATAAAATGATTTTCATAAATTCTATTACATTTAGAAAATTAAATTAAGTTTAATAAACACCTACTTTACAGTTATTTAAAGTGCGTATACATTTTTTTGGGACACCCTGTATATATGTTCCCCCTTTTTCTCATTTTGTTACATCAGTTTGTTTGATGCATCCGTTCTTGTTCCTAACCTTAGTTGCTATTATTTGAATAGAATAGAATAGAATAGAATAGAATAGAATAGAATAGAATAGAATAGAATAGAATAGAATAGAATAGAAT
>JAPTMW010000029.1:26240740-26254438 GCA_029822955.1 Ostorhinchus angustatus
TTAAAAACACCACCGATTCCGGCCGAAGGTGTCGCTACAATCCACTTTAAACGAATTCTCTGTACAGCACCTTTAAGTTAGTGATACAGTCTGTGGGTACATGAGATTGATTTGTTGGTGGTTTTAGTAGCTGTAAACATGCTCTATTATACGACTTCCCCTACTGCTGAAAGGAATATCAATTTATGACCCCATTTAAATATTCAGAGCAATATCGACTATTATTTAGTGACATCAGCTACCAAGAAAATACCCCTCTCCTCACCTTCCCCTATGGTAGATGCTGGAAACACATGAGGGCTTTGTTAGAGCCAGTGTTTGTTTTGTCCATTCTGGCTTCATGGTTGAGGGGATAATAACTCTGGTCCATAGTCAAAAAGCAGGTGAAGGTATAAGGCAGAAAAAAGCTACGGAGCTAATTTAGAAACGCAGTGGCCTATGCAGAGTGTGTTTTTCTTCAGATATAAAAAACATATTCTATGGTAACAAAAAGGTAAATATGGTTAACATTTTTTAATTCATTAGGAATGTTTTTGTCCATTAGATCTCTTAAATCTTATACTTTGAAGCTTTAAAAACCGTCATTTTGGGTGTGTGTGGAGTGGGTTCTTCAAATGTGCGGTTAGATACAGTACATGCCCTCCCTGGCTAACTGAAGTTCTATATATGCATTTCATTAATCAGGTTATTATATTCTGCAGAAGTTTAATGTTACCATCCATAATCTTATTTTGAAAGCATCATCTTTTTTATTGCTTCCTGACTGTGGAGTTTTACTTGTGATGTGAAAATCTTGCAGATGCTGCTTTGTAGAATTGTAAAATGTTGATGTACAAGGACATAACCCCTCATTTTTCCACCATCTACACTATGTTACTGCTGTCACACTGTGTAGTAAAAGTCACATTTTTATTCTTCAAATTAAAATATATAAACCCTTGTAATTTGTCCTGGTTGGGAAACATTGGTTCTACAAATTAAATAGGAAATAAGACTTAAAATTCATCTGCAGATTAAACTGGCTGTTTTTCATTTGTACATTTAACACAGTTAATAAAATATTGCCGTGGCACCTGTAAAGCATCAATTCACTTGGCTGTAATTAAGTGTAATTACTCTGAAACTCCAAATGGATACCAACAAGGTCACAGTAATCATGTAGGCTATGCTTCAACATGCGCACACTCAAATACACACCAATAATGTTCACCTCAACAGGGAGGAGCCTGGGGGCAATCAGTAGTAGAATGGAGAGGAAGCTGAGGGAGGATGGGAGAAGAAAAGAATGGCACACAGAGAATGAAGGGTAGGAGGGAGGGAGGAAAAGAGGGTGAGGAAGGGAGTCACGAACAAGGAGAAGCAGAGCATAGAGCATGAATGCCTGCAGGACTTTGCTCGACTGGAGAGAAAGAAAAGAGTTTGCATGGATACTTGGAAAGAGGCATAAAAAAAGAAAGAAAGGTGCATAGTATACTACATCTTGTTTGGATTTAATCAGATTCATCAAAATGCAACAAAGAATTTATTGTTGATTCATGCAGCTCTGGTGAATACTCAATTCTGTTTGGTTAAGTGATGCATTTTCATCCAGATTTTTTACGCATATTTTTAATTTCTGCAGGAAAATAACCTTTGTTGACACTGATAATGCTTCATACTTAAGAGTGTGGTATTAATGGAAAGTATATATGTAGTGTATCTGGACTGATGAGCGGACTGGAATGGGCTTTGAAATAATAGAGAAGATAAACAGAAGTATTATATTAAATGAGATGTGAGAACCAGCAACAAAAAGCCACCATACAAAAAGAAATGTGGAGACAAAGGTTCCACATAGATTTTGATAAAGTGAAACAATGCTATATGAATGAGAAGCATCAGATTTCTACCAATGGTTAAGGAAGTGAAGTTAAATAAGCTCCTTGATCAACAGCTTAGGTAGTATACAAACAATATATTTGAATGGTAAAATGGGAAAATTAACTTTCAACATAACTTGTGTTGCTGTAGGTTCGTTTGTTTTTGGTCATTACTTGACATTAAATCAAACACAGAGACACAGGAGCTACGTTTTTAACTCACACTTTATACTCAAATGGGGTTCAGTTTGAATTAATGGACTGAACCATCTCTTGATATTCATATTAAACAAGCTCCTCAATTGAATTCATATTAAACAAGCTCCTACTGTTTCATATTAGAATGAAATAATTCACATTTCCTTCTTCAGATATTCTACAAATTTGGTTCAGATTTGTGTGACATTTAGATGGAAATTTGACTGCTGTTAACATTCCAGGGTTATTTCCGCAGACTCTATAGAATTAGTGGATGAAGAATCTGTGATGTCACCAATTAGTTTATGTTGGCAGTTTGGAGCTGGAAGTGACCATATTTGGACATAGGAGGTGAAACTATGGGAGCATGAAGGTTCAGTTGAGAGTTGATACTAATTCAATCAATGTGTGACAAGGTGATACTACCATTTATTTAAATAAACTGAAAGTCTCACTTGGAAAGTTAGCAATTCGTCATGCAGACCTGTCAGTCAAACCTGACACTACAGACACCGCAGCCTTTTATTCAGCCTGAGAGCTGACTAACAGAGGTAGAAATTAAAGATGGACAACCAGATCACTTATCACATATAGAATAGAATGGATGACTCCTGGAAAAAAAATGACTTAGTATTTTTAGAGAGAAGTGCAATATAATTCTATAAGAGTCAGAGGTTTTTTGGTGCCAATAATGATACATTACATCTAATTTCACTTTGTTTTCAAGCTGAGGCCCTTGTCCCTTGGTTAACCCTATAACGCCAAACGTATCATATTTGATACATGAGGTTTGAAGCCCTCTACACGATCAGTGGGATATATTTTTTTCTAGAAAATCCTGATGTATACAATTAGGTACATATAATACATGGATAATCCACCAGGGGGGGAGGAATTCATTCACCAGAGGCCTTTCCAGTGACTTTCCAGTTAAGGAGGAAGGAGGCAGAACTTTGACAATTTTGAAAAGGTATTACCAATTTGTTAGAGATGTTTGTGTTATATTATGTTTTTGTTTGTTCAAAAATAATAATATTTGAGCAGTGAGACCTGATGTATCACATATGATACAAAATTGAAACTCGTACATGGAAATTGATATTTGATCTTTTTTTTTTTTCGAAGCGACCAATAAAGGCTCCAGTTTCAAAGAACAGGAATTTTCTGTCAAAGACTTAACAGTTCAGGCTGTACAGGGATAATTTAGTATAACAATCCTTTGCAGGTACTATTACAAAACTATGTGTCATATAATTAATAATAATGTATTCAGGCTTGTCCTTGTGTTTATGTGATATTTGTGTTGGAGTCGCTCATTTGTGGACATTAGACAGCTGTATTTCCAAAGTGTCATAAATGCACTTTCTTCGTGTACGTCACTGAAGTTTGTCGCCTTCATTTCTTCTAGTCATCCTGATGTTTCAAACTTTCAGACAAAACCTCAGTTCTCAGCAGCCCTGTATCAATTTTGCATCAGATGTTGAAGCACAGTTGATGTATTGTCATGTCTGAATGTGGCAGTTGGTATCTAAGGGCTATGTGCCTGATTTAATGTCCTCGCCACTCTGGTACTGACACAGTGAGTCAGCCCCTGTACACAGCTCTGAGGTGATGGATTACACACCTGCAGCCATTGGGACTGCTGGGACTATTGCTCAACACACAGAGCACACGGGGAATACGAGCTACCCTCTTAATCCTGACACCAAGACCAATAGACTGAAACACCACATCTGTGTAAAGCACAAGTATAACATAATACCTGACATATATTCAAACACATAGAACTAATCTTATCAATAAAAATAAATATTCTACACAAGTTTATGGTCTAAAGTTATGGACAAGGACATTATTACTGTTAAACTGACTGACTTTGTGTATGTATGTGTGTGTGTGTCTCATTTATCTGATACACAGTTTTGATGCACGTGTTGAGTATTATATAATAATAGTGTATTTCTCAATTAAGTAAAGGCACAGAGCATACTATAAAGTTGCAGTACATGTAGACTTTAAGGTAAAAATACAAGTGCAAGTACAAGTGGACATTAACAAAACAAAACAGATTAGAAGTATTAGCCTATATAGTGTGTAAAGTTCAGTGTTGCCAGATGGGAAATGCTAAGTGGTTTATGATTATATTTATCATGGGAAAATTATTGTGAATTTGCAATGAGTAAATATGGTAGCCAATTAAATATAAAACACCTAAAACCTGTGATTTGTAAAAGCTATTTTGTTCCACATTGAATAAAGGATTTGACTTAACAACAGTTGTGTTTGTGAGTCACATTTCTCATCACAACAAGCATAAATGAGAATATGAGAAAAGATGAGTAAACGCAAACACAGGATACAAATAATACGATCCTT
Organism: Ostorhinchus angustatus; assembly: GCA_029822955.1. Classification (NCBI taxonomy): domain Eukaryota; kingdom Metazoa; phylum Chordata; class Actinopteri; order Kurtiformes; family Apogonidae; genus Ostorhinchus; species Ostorhinchus angustatus. Next base: position 26,245,174 of record JAPTMW010000029.1, read on the forward strand.
ATGTGGTCAGGAATTGATGACAGCATGGACACATTGCTTGGATATACTGCACTTTTTTAACTTTTAAGAAGCATCCAGTATGAATGGATCACATAGCAACTGTTAAACCTAAGTATAAATGACCACCAAGAAAATGTACTGTATGATCCAATCAAATATCTTTCACCATGTGAACCAGAGGCCATCCTAACACATCCCTTGCGAGAATTTAACGGGAAATTAAAGGATGTGGTGGTTGCTTTAGGGAAAACACAGTAAAACAAAAATATCAAGCACTGATATAAGTTCTCAACAGCAGAGTTAATCTTAGCTACTCTGTTAAACTAATCTAGAATCAAACTGATATCCTAAATGTGTGTGGGCCTTCTAGTGGAGGTGATGCAGATAGTTACAAAACCCAAACAGAAGTGGTCAGAGACATGTTAGACAGAGGAACATGGCAGTGTGTCTTGGGTGTCCAATTCTGGTCAGAAAACGCATTTTAAAATCTGGACTAAACAGAACCTGAGGGCAAACAACAATCAAGTTATTGTCCATTCAGAATCACTGATTAGATAATATACAAAGGGTAAAACAATCAAACAAATTCTATAGTTGTCATTAATCTAGAACAATGGTAAACCTTCTACACACTTCAGTTCCGTAAAGCAACTTCCAATTTGAAGTGAATTGGACTGATTTAGTTATAGGACAACAAAACAAAGGGTCTGTACCAATACATTCACAGGTGAAAACAACCATAACCATGCTACACACACACACGCACACACACACGCACACACACACACACACACACACACACATATTGGGTTGCTTACCTAGCCATCCAGAGCTGGAGTTGGGAACACACATGTCTGTCTCTGCACTGGGAAGAACAAAGCCAACCACAAACACCTCCACTCCATCTGACATGAGCGCCAGCCCGAGCACCAGGAACAGCTGCCACTGGAACCTCCCGTGGCCACACTCTTGGATGATCAGCTCATATTGCTGGGCCAGCTCCTCCTCATCAGCCTGTCTCTCTTGTTCCAGCTCTTTACGATCCCTTGTGGCGTCTGATGTCGGTTGCCCCAGCGCCACCTGCCCCTCTTTATGCTTCCTGTCTGAGGGGATCCCCTGGTACTCGCCCTCATAGATCTCATCCTCATCGTCGTGGCCCTCAGTGGCATCACTGGAGCCCTCCTCGTTGTCATGGTAGCCCTCTCCGTCCTGCCTGGGGGGATTCCGGTAGAAATCCTCATCTTCATCCTCCTCATCTTGGAATCTGCTATAGTTGTGGTGGGATGAGTACTCGTCTGCAGCCCGGTCCACCACCTTGTTGACCTTCTTTGTTGCGTGGCGCTTAGCCTCCTTGACCATGCCTTTGGCCCCTTTTACCAGGGAAGTCCTGTTATTGTAAGTTTCCTCCATTGCTGTTGTGCCAGCAGGTCTTCGAGGGGGTTCAGAGGATACTTAGAAGATGAGAGGGAAGAGGGGCAAGAGGGGTGAAAGTAGACTAGTGTGGGGATCACAGGACTGTGAGATCACTGGTCCTCTAGATGCAGCAGGGAAGAAAACTATTGAGTCTGCAGTCACCACAGGAGATAACCCACAATGGCTGTGGCGATCATCGGCCAAGCTGAGAGAAATGGGGGAAGGGTAGCAGACAGACAGACAAAAAAGAAAAAGAATGATCAAGAAGAGAGATCAGGGGGAAAAGAAAAAGAAAGAAAAGAAGAGAGAGGGAGATGTTTATCAGATAGTGCTTGTAACTCATGTCTCCCACACTGCATCCGTAACCATCCCAGACTAACAGGTGACAACGCTCTGACAACGCAGACCCTCTTTAATCATCCACTCTCCATTCTCCCAGGTCGTTTAATCAAATGGAGTGATGTGAGGGAAAAAGACTCCAGCTGTATAGCTCACAGTTTTTATTCACTATGGACTGAATCACTTTCCAGGGGCACTTTTTTTGTTCTATATTTCATGAACTGCCCTTAGTTTTTGAGGAGATGAGCATTCTAAACAGAGATGCTGAATCTGCTGGCTCATGATAAGCTCTGAGGAACAGAAGCTAATAAACAAGGCTCAGCCCGAAATCAATTTGCCCCCAATAAAGAGCTGGTTTATTATAATGGGACTGACGATCCAACCGTAACGGCACTGTCATATTTAATCCGTGTAAAGAAAAAGAAGGGAAGGAGAAATGGTCATGAGAGGGTACGCAGACAAATGCACACAACGACGCATCACTGAGCACAGTCAGGTGTTTTAACACTGAAACTGGGCCACACATTAATTGTAAAAAACCCACACGAACAAACACACAGAATGACTGTCAGACACCTATGACGTGCGTGGGTATGTGCAGTGTTCGCCCGCACAGCATGATGGGAAAGCCCTTTCTCATCTCTGCGGGCCAGTGCTGATAGGAGGGAGACCCCAGCCTTGTGTGAATGATGTAACATGATTTCATGTGAGTGCACTAACTGTGATCCACAGTTCATCATCACATCACCACCACCGCAAATTCACCCCAGCTTTTGCTCCAAAGTAGAGACTAACACTTGAGCAAACAGACATTAGTGTTAATTATGTAATCTTGAGCTGAAAACTGTGACTTAACTTAAAATAACATTTCGATTAGATGGAGCACATAGGTGGGGATGGTCAGAGCTTGTCCAGTGTGTGTGATAGTGTGTGTATGAGTGTGTGGTCAGATCTGTCCTGTGTGTGCGATTCCCGTGTGTCTAGGAGCTGCTCACCACAGCCCCTAATGAACACTGAAGCCTTGTCAGGAGGACACAAATCACAGGCCAGCTCCAGCTCCCATAATGCAATTTTACTGGGCAAAATGACACTGCTGATTCAAGGTGACTCTGCTAATCCCTTTTGGCTCAATGGATGGCTTCTATGGTTATGAGCGCTCTACTTTAGCATGGACTGATAATTTTTTTAATACTATTATTGATACAAGCAGTACCTGTGATACTGTACCTAGAGTTGGAGTCATAAAGACAGGTTTTTTTGTGCAAAAGTCAAATTATTAAATATTTTTTTATCCGAAGTGGGATTTTTCAAAAACTTTTTAGTGATGCTGTATCATCTCCAAATGAACCTGTTAGCATATATTTATGGAAAGGTGATTGTCTCTATCACTCATGTTTCATTTTTACTCTACATAAATGAAAACGGGCACACACTCGTACACACCACGTCAAAAGCGGATGCGTCCTGGTGGAACCCTTCAGTCAGAGAATCAATGAAGTGTATGTTGAGGCCTGCTGTCAGCGGTGATGAAGCACAGAGGACTTCGATGACCCACCTCACCTGACCGCAGATGACGAGCCCCTGACAGGGCAGACAGCCCGAGCAACGGGAGCAATCACAATCAAACTGTGCGACGACCAACACTCCCAAACAAACATATCTCTGTTTCCTCCCTCTCTTCCATTTCATGTTTCCTATAGCTACATGTAACTTTGGGTCTGTTGAAATCACAACATCATTTCTTCCCACCCCAGCAAAATAAGTCCTAACCTTTCACAGTATATCCAATCTAATTTTTAATTACAAGAGAATTATATGTCATATGCATCAACTGGAAATAAAGCAGCTTGATTAATAAGGAATGTAATATAAGGAAACTATAGACTAGGGGTGTCAAACTCATTCTAGTTCAGGGGCCACATGTAGTCCAATGTGACTCAAGTAGGTCAGACCAGTAAAATAACTTAATGACCTATAAGTCATGGGTGTCAAACGTGGCCCATGGGACAAAACAAAACCCGCTAAAGGTTTCATTCTGACCCAGAGGATGAAGTGCGAAAATTACACTGAAGATATTAAAAGTCAAGGGTATCAAAGTGGTTTTAGTTCAGGGGCTACTTACAGATCAATATGATCTCAAGTAAAATTATAGCATAATAAACTATACATAATAACTCCATATTGTCTTCTTGGTTTAATGTGAAAAAAAATGAAATTACATTAGGCCAAATAATGACAATTCTAAAATTTCTCTTTGTTTTACTGCAAAAAATTACATTAAAATATGAAGAATATTTACATGAACAAACTGTCCTTTAACAATAAAATGTGAATAGCCTGAACAAATATAAACAACCCGAAATATCTAAAGAAAACTAAGTGCAATTTTCACAATATTCTGCCTGTTACGAAATGTCTTATCTTTATAGATCCAATGCATAATGCACATGTATAAATGATAAGTTGAGGCATAACATTATTAAAATTGAACTTATTTTTCTTAATATTTTTCTTTTTTATCAGGTTATTATTGTTTTGTTTTTTTGGTTGTTTTTTTGCATTAAAACAAAGAACTATACTGACCCCACCCACTTGAGATCAAATTGGGCTGTATATAGCTCCTGAAAGAAAATGAGTTTGACACCCCTGCAATAAATAATGTCAAGTCCAACATTTTCTCTGTTTTTGACTAAAAAAAAAATAATTACACTATGAAAATACAACACAAACTATCCTTTCACAAATTTGAGTAGTATGAACATCATGGACAACCTCAAATTTCTTAAGAAAAGTAAGTGCAATTTTAACAATATTAAATCTCAGCTTATAACTCACACATGTGCATTACAATGTACAGCTCACAATAGATTTACAAACCCACAAAAGGCATAATATTGTTAAAACTGCACTTCCTTCTCTTGCAACATTTCAGGTTATTCATATTTGTTCAGGTTAATCACATTTTCTGTGAAAGGATGGTAAGTAAATGTAAACTTTTTTCATGTAATTTTACTTTTTTTTTACACTAAAGCACAGAGAAATGCTGCATGTGGCCCCTGAACTAAAATGTGTTTGACATCTTTGATTGTTGATATCTGTGTGTACTTTCTGTATCTCACAAATTCACCCCTTGAGTGAATGGACCCGTTTGGCTCACCCCTGCTATAGACTATAAAAACTAGAACACACAGGGTTAATATAGTGTGTGTACCATTACTGTGAACAATGTGAGGATGGCTGAAAATAGGCCTTGCTATAGCGATACCCCCTGTCCGCATGATGGATAGCAGCCCTGTTCTCCTTCAACCTCTTTAAAATACTAAAAAAAAACACCAGGTCAAATATCATTGCCTTAAAAGTTTCTCACACAGGAATATTAAGACAAATATAAGGATTACATTTAAGGGGATTTTGGTCGTACATCTAACTCAGGCATGTTAAAAATAAAGTGAAAAATTGAATGTTAAAAACTTGTGTTTGACTAACTCAGTGCAATTTAACAGACTCATAGCTTACGATGAGTCATTAGCCGAAAGTGCCATACTAATGAAACTACTAATGAGCATTTTAACAGAGAAAAAAACTTGACTGATCACAGCCTATTGCAACGTTATGACAAATGACGCAGCAGAAGAACTCGAAGCATGAAGCTATTATCGGCACAGTGAGAGTTTTCTGCTATCATCAGGATTAATGTGTGTGTTGGTGTCGATCTGCCTTGATCAGTCCATGATTTCTTTTATAGAATGGTATTAGCAGTAAGAAACTAAAGGATGATTCCAATTTTAAGATTTCAGACCTAAAATGACTTCAAGAGATATTCATTCTATGTTTTAATTACATTTACTTTATGACTGTTCTTAGTGGAGTGGTGGAATAAAATGTTATATCAAACAGTGCAAAATATGAATAATTTCAGGTGAAATCACAATCTGTTATAAGATATAAGCAAGCTACAGCCAAACTATAACAAAACATTTCTCTGTTTTCATTCGGTTTGGGTTGAGTGTGACAGTTATTTTCTGTTGTTATACAATTAAAAACTATATTTTTGCCTGATTTAGGAGTTTTCCAATATTCAAACGAGGAAATAATTATGCTAAAGTGAATATTAGTGGAGTAGTTAAGTATAGACAGTGCTTTTATTTATCCATTTCATGACCTGATCTGTACGATTCCCCCTGAAAAGTAGCTCATATGACTGACCACCCCTAAAGGATCATGTGATGGTTGGACGTCCTGGTCTACTCTGTTCCGTTTTATACATTGAGTCAGTTTCACAGTTTCTGTCCTTTGCCCCATGGGAATCATTAATCCTTTTCATCTCGGTAAGGTTTGACTTATCAGTGTCTTGTCCTTCTCAAAGACATGCACGATCGCAGTTCCTTGATGGCTGGTTTGTTCTATTAGCATCAGAAAGAGCAGGTCCAATCTCTAAGTGGGCAGAGCCGTATGTAATCCCATCAAAATGGAGAGCCTATGACCTCATCTGGAAGACAGAGGCTCAACCAGCATGGGACGTCTTCCGTTAAGAGATTTCATCAAGCACTGATACCATTACTGACAGAGTGGACGAGGTAGAGGGAAGACAGACAGCACTGGAGGGAGTAAGACAAGTATTCATATCAAAATACACCACTGGATAAAAGGACAGAAAGTGAAAGACAAAGGAGATCACACTATAAAAGAACAACATAAAATAAAGCTGAGGGGGTAAGAACAAAAGGATCTCACTATTTATTATAATACATTCTAAACATGTAACCTTTTCGCTGTGACTAAACTCATTTTACCTCTTTTTCAGTTCAACTACAGGACAAAATCTTCATTGTTCAGGTTATGTAACGCAAAGAATCACACTGGAGCTGCAGCACGCTGATGTCTGACTTTTCTATTTAGAATTGTTTTTAGTATTTTGAGGGGAAACTGGTTGCTTTAATGCAGCCAGAGGATGTATATATTTTATGTACTGCTGATGTCAGAGTGGTGAGGTGACGTGCATTGAAGTTCCTCCAGCCAAGAATCGAAGCAGACACGACGCTCCAGCATTGTTAGTATGAGTAGCTACTACTGACGTCACGTTTGATACACGGCCCAGCAAAGAAAAAACCCATTCGCAAGTACTGTGAACCTCCTTACTTATACATGGCAGTGATGGATGATACAGAAACAACCATGTTCAGCAGAGAGTTTGTTTAGAGCTGTGTTTCTTTGGCGTTACAGAAAGACAGCAGAAAACTTTTCACTAAGTCACTGTGATCTGCCATGGAGAGTGTAAAGTACTGAGATGTGTCATCTCTTTTTGTGTTTTGCATCAGACTGTTGTCAGTTTGATCTGCTTGGTAAAGACCTCTTTGCTGCCTTGGAAGGCCTGGCTGAGGACACAATCCTTACAAATAAGATGCAAAAACATTACATGCCAAACCACTGCTCCCACACTTTGGGTTGAAATGATGCAATTACACCAATTAGAGATAGGATGCATGAAGTGGTACATTTACGGGTGGTAATTACAGTTTACTATCGATTATTTATGCCTCACTGTCTAAAATAAATTAGCAATGACATGCAAAACAGCTGAAAAAAATCCATTTATTTAAAATATCCCTTTTTTACAGGGTCAAGGTACTCTTTTTAAAAGCCATGTAATTTTGCTTTAAGGCTTAACTTGACTGAAATATATAATAGATTCACTGCATATGTGAAGATAACAGTCAGATGTTTCTCACAGAACACTCTGCAATGTCATTTATCAACTGGAAACAAGAAAAAAGTTTGATATTGGTGGAATTCGATGAATATCAAAAGAACAGACTGATAGAGATCAAACTGTTATTAAATGCAGGGAATGTTTTGAATCTTTATAAGACTCTTGCTCACATTAAAGAGGAAAACCTACATCAACTCAAAATCCATTGTTAGCGGCCAACAAACAATTTAACTCTGCAATCACTTCACTTCATTTTTCATTGACAGGTGCCTCCTTTGTTAACCCAGCAGGACTCCTACAGCAGCCTGCGGATTGCAAACAAAGCACTTTGCCACAGATTTCCAGTTCACCGGTTGTGTGCCTGTCAATCGCTCACTGCCTCTTGAGGTGCAATTCACGGCTGAGTCAGTTGCCCGTTCCCGCATCCTCTCCTCTTTTTGGTGGCAGCGCAGAGTGCTTTAACTGCCCCGGGGCAGGTGGCTGGATTGCACTACAGCATGCACAGTCCGCAGTCCAACAACCCAAAACTCAACTCATGCCAAGGACAAGTGTCTCAGTAAAAGCATGCATGAATTAAAAGGATGTCAAACTGTGAGCACCAGCCAGAAGACTAATAATCCTGATGAGACATTTCAGCACTTTTATTTGACTTTCAGATTAATATAAATGATCTATTCTGTTATTTAGATATTTTACATAGAATTACACAAATGAAACAGAGAGAAACTGAACAACTGTATGAGGTAGTTTTGTATAATAATCTCTTTTTTTATCACCATTCATATGTGCAGTTTCACTTGCAACTAAACCATGTCAACTTTAAGCAAATGATGCATAAAGTTATGAATAAATAATAAGGTTTTTCTACCTCCCAGCAGCAATCAAGCCATGTCAGACAACAATATCCCAGTTAAATCCTCATTATAGAGCAGATCAGGAATGACTGAAAGAGTTTGAGTAAAGGACGGATTTTTCTAACTCGGACATTTTAAAAGGTCAGCATTTTTTTTTAGAAAGGAAAAGTATTTCCTTACCGTAATTTATGGCGAAGAGAGTGGATTGAGCTGATAGTAACCCATTGCATCAGACTCCGCTTTGTGAATTTGTGTGTGGGTTTTTTCCCCCCTCTTACTGTAGAAAAGGACCAGAGGCGATTGCAAGCGCACGACAGCGTTTTTCTTTTTTCTTTTCTTTTTTTTTTTCGACGCAGCCTTCTCTCGCTGCAGTAGGCTACTTTAGAAAACGAGAAGAGAGAGACGGTGGAGAGATAGAGAGAGAGAGAGAGAGAGAGAGAGAGAGAGTGGGGAGAGAGGGGGCAGTGTGATCAATAATTGTATTTCACTGAGTGATGCGGGTAATTCCGTCTGATGGAACAATCTTGTTAGGTGACCGAATGACGCGCAACACTGCAACACATGAATGCAAAACAGACTGTAAAGGTCCAATTTAAGCAGGGAACAGACACACAGCCGGTGCATTTTTATTATTCTGATAATTTTTCAGTTTAGAGAAATGCATTGTGTGTGACAATAACCCTGTCAGGTGTTGTGTGTGTGTCACAGAACAAAAGTTGTGTGTGCGTAATGAAAAAGTTTTTGACTTTTCCAGGCGCAAAATCCCACCAAAACCGAAAACCTCTGCTCAGGTCGTTTTTTTCTTACGATTTTCAGTGCGATTAGATGGATTTTTTAAACTTTTTACCCTCTACATAGTAGCTGCAGATGTGTATTTGAGCTCACCTTGTCACGCAGAGTGGACTCGGCGCGTCTCCTCCGCTGTCTCTGTCCGTGGTGCTGACCGACT